>JAPEVF010000431.1:0-38413 GCA_029747585.1 Pleurotus djamor
GAGCGCAGCTGCGAGTGGAGGTGGCTAAGAGAGAAATCAGCCTGCTCAGTTGAGCGTGTCAATTTCACACCGATATTTTTGTGCGTTTGTCCAACGTTTGTCAGTCATAATTCAGTCATGAGACTTGGGTTCAGGATCACGTGGATGTAAGAGAACGTGGATGGGATATGGGCGCTGTCAAATATCAACTTGACCCTTGACCACAACATGGTAAGGACGCGGCTGACCGCTTTCGCCAATCTTGAAGAGAGAATATGCTCATATGGATCCCCTAGGCTCTCAAAACTGACCTCGCCGCTCAGCGACGCGTTGACGAAGAAATTGCCGCGGAAATTGAGAGGCACAAAGAATGCGTCAAAGCCCTAAAAATCCGTCGAAATTCGTTTTGCGCGGTGAACCAACTTCCCAACGATGTTCTGACACACATACTCCTGTTCGTCAAACTGCAAGCTGAGGCTTCGAGCGACGCAGGCGCGTTCAGTTCTGAAGCCTATTCTGAGTGGATCGGTTTACTTCGTGTTTGCCATCTGTGGTATGATTCCATGCAGGGTCACCCGCGGTTTTGGACGACGATATCGCTGGACTCTCCGCATGTGCTGCGGATGTGGGATCTCTCCAAGGCAGCACCCCTTGAAATCATGTTCAGCGTCCCTTGGGATGCTGGAGACAGCCTTTTGTCGCTAGTCAGCCGCGTCATTTCCGAGAGCCATCGACTTCAAGACCTTGAAATGAACGCACAGGACTACAACGCTCTTTCTAAAGTCCTGTCTCTCATCCCAGCATCGAGCTCCGTGGCGAACCTGGAACGGCTGAACATCGTGGTCGATGCAGATTGGGGCGAGGCTTCAGGCACGCTTTGGTCCAAGATGCCGTCTCTGCGATCGCTGCGTCTCTTCGGAGCTCCCTTATCTTCGATCCCAAATCCCAAGTCGATGCAACATCTCAAAGAACTTCTCATCAACGTGAGGGGTCTGCACCCCGACCAACGCGTCAGTATCCCATGGCTTCTCAAGACCCTCCGATTCTTGCCAAATCTACACAGCCTCGACATCCCAAATCTATTCGGCCCGAGCGTCGACCCTGACTGTCAACCGGTCTCTCTACCTTGCTTACAATCTCTGAACTTGGTTTCAGACGACGCGTCTACACTCACCATCTTCAACAACCTCATCATCCCTCCCTCTGCGAACATTGAAATAGTCTACATGGACAATCACACTGACGCTATAGGAAGTGCGGACATGTCAGGCCTAAAATCTACAGTTGCAAGAATCGTGTCTACTGTGACGTCTGTGGAGGAGATCGCCATTACCCTCAGCGGTCTCTATTTTGAGATTACTGTTACCTTCAATCTACCCCACGAAGGATCCAGTCATCCTCCTTCTTCAATGAAGCCCTATCTGCGTTGTACATTCCCTCCCATCCACAGCGACAATACGGACATCCTTCTTCAAGTCTGCGCGTTGTTCCCTTTCGGGGAAACCTCCACATTGTCGCTTGCTGGGGTGGCTGCTTGCGAGGGACTCTCCTTTATCCCGTCCTCTCCGAAGATCCACACCCTTGTCTTGCGGGATTGTGATATACAAGTCCTACGATCCCTAGTCAAGCCCAAGGACGCGCCACGCCCACCCAATCCCAACCTGCGATCAATCCACTTCTACAAAACGCCCTTTCGTAACAAGAGACGACAAAGGAACGGAATGTTTTCTCTTTTGTGCGATATTCTTCGAGAAAGGGCGGCGTATTTGATGCCAATTAAGGTGGTGAAGTTTGAGGAATGTAACGTTGGGTATGTTCAAGTCGAGGATCTTCAGGAACTCGCTGAGGTTGTGCGGGAATGATGAATAGTCATAAACCACGGTCGTTAATATCACTATTTCTCAGTCCCTTCTTTTCGGCGATGCTCAAACGCTCCCCACTCTTTTAAGATGCTTGTGTGGCTGAAGAATACTGTCTTCGTCGGCGGTGCTGACGTTTGCGCCCTTCTCCTTTGATTTAGGGACTGCTCCTGTCTCATTGAGGAGGTCTGATTAAAAAACGGCGTGGGTGCGCGCTCTAACATCACGACTCTGCTTCTGACGACATCATGGTAAGTAGGCGGCCGAGTTTTTCAGACAGGGAGATACAGGGTACTGACATTCATCATCGTGCTAGGCAACTGCGACCGACTTCGCTGCTCAAGAACTAGTCGATGAAGAAATCGCCGCTGAGCTCAAGCGACACCAAGAACACATCAAAGTCCTCAATATTCGTCGAAACTCGTTTTGCGCTGTGAACCGGCTTCCCAGCGATGTCTTGGCTTGCATTCTTCTATATGTCAAGCTGCAAGCCGAAGCATCCAACTCGCGAATGGACACATCCTACTCTCCATCCTATTCGCAGTGCATGGTGCTGCTGCGCGTCTGCCATACCTGGCATGATCACGTCATGAATGACGCTCGATTCTGGTGTACGATAAACCTGAACCTTCCTGCCGCCCAAGTATCAAAAATGCTAGCCCGCTCAAAGGCCGCACTTCTACAAATCCAGCTCTGTGTACCAACGCCCAGCGCCAATGAAGAAGTCTTTTGGTCCCTAGTCAGTGATGTTCTATCCGAGCCACACACCCTTCGACTCCAAGAGCTTTCGGTGATGGCTTTCAATAGCTATCATCTTTCGCAAGCGCTTGCGTACATCCCGACGACCAGCCGTGTGCCACGTTTAGAACGACTGAGTATCCATGTCAAGATGTACTGGCAAGCCGTTTCGAAGCTTTTCTGGTCGGACTTGCCTTCTCTTCGATCACTGACTATATTTGGAGGTCCCTTGCCGTCGACTACACCTTCCATGCAACATCTGACGCTGCTCACCATCGGACCCCAGCCTTCCAACCACCATGTAACTATCCCTTGGCTTCTCGCCGCCCTCAGCTCTCTGCCGGATATACGAGATGTGACTATCCAGGATCTGCACGGCCCAAATGTGGAGCCCGATTTCCCGCCCGTTTCACTTCCCCGCTTGCAGTCGCTTTCCCTGGGTTCACTCGACCCTTCTACACTTAGCATCCTCAACCATGTCGTCACCCCTTCCTCATCCATGGTCCAGCTGCTCTATGGCAGTGTCAGGCCTCATGATATGAAAAGGGCCGATTTTTCAAGCCTCAACAGCGCGATTTCTCGAATGTTGGCAGCTGTCACATCTATTGATGAGGTCATCGTCTCGGTCAGCCGTGGATTTGACCTTGCTGTTTATCTTCGGGAAGAGCATGGGCATGGTAGCTCCTCGGAGCGAGCAAACCCCTCTTTTCATTGTTTGTTCCCCTTCACATTCCTCCCCACACCAGATACTCACATCTTTCGTCAACTATGCAAGGCAATCCCTCTCCATCAAATATCCACCCTCTCGCTCCACGAGTTAACTACCAGCATTGGACTCTCCTTCATTCCGTCCTGTGCAAAAATGGAAACCCTCGTCTTGCATAACTGTGATGTGCACATCCTTCGAGCACTCTTAATATTCAAAAACGCAGCGCGCCCACACAACCCTGAGCTAAAGTCCATCCACTTCCGCGAAACGAACTTTCCCGACAGGCTCAAAAATGGAATGTACGCCGTCCTGCGTGAAATAATTTGCACGAGGAAGGAGTACAGGATCCCTATAAAGACTGTTAAGTTTGGGAAGTGTGAGATTGCGGATTCTGTACTCAATGATCTTCGGGAACTTGTGGAGGTATTATATATATAATGATCCAGTGTCATTCCATACTATTGATTTCTTCACCTTCGTATCTCTTCCGGGGGATGTGAAGGCTCGACCTTCTCTACACCGTTCTCCTACGCTTGTCGCACATGCTTAGATAGCTTCAGGAGCCCGGTCTTGCTGCCACCTCCTTGAATTTAAGGGTGTTCCCTGTCCGATTGAGGCCGTGAAGCGCCCGCAGGCAAATTTTCCTTCCATGAACCACGACAATCCTTATTCACAAAGCCCATTGTTCTTTCATACTCCTCCAACGTTTCTACGTTCCAATGTTTCAACCCTCGACTCTTACTCAAAGACGAGTCAATACCCTGCGCTTCGCCCTCAAGTTTCAGCCGTCATCTCGTTGATACCTTGTCGCTGGTACGAATATGATGTTCTTGTGTTTGAGAAGCCCGTTCTGACATCTCTCTGGTTCCAGGAGGGAGAAGCTTCTGTGATTCCCCAGGATGGGCTATGGATCTACGCTTCTACGTGAATGATACAACGGTCATCGATGGAAATGATGTTATGGGAAGGTTATTCCGTTGAGTCATCCGCATCCCATCCCATTCGAAACCAATGGCTTACCTAGCGATCCCACATAGATCCTCGCCAACATATCAACCGAATGCTACCGATAAAAAGAGGCTTGCAATCGCTGCGGCCTCTACCAAATCGCATGCTGTGCTCCAACCTCGACCTCGACCTTACCACTGGCTACCACCGCTTCCGCCTATGAATTGACGTTTCAGTCAGCGCTGCTCATGGATACCGACATGACGATGGGGGCTCAAGGGGATAGCATGGTCCGAATGATCCTACTGGAACCAGCACCACGGCAAGGCGACCTCAGCTATCTGCGGAGCTTTGCCTCCGTGGATCGTCGCTTCGTCCCATCCGTCCCCGCCCGTTCTCCGTACAAAATGGGCGCTGGTGGTAGTTTTGGTGGAGGGAAACAGGTCGAAGGTGGGAACAGGTCGAAAACTGCCTCCTCGAGTACATCGTACCACCGGAGCCCCCTACCACAATCTTTCCCTCCCGCCTCCTCGTTCCTACCCAATCAACCTCCATGTCTCCTTCCTTGGCGCTCGAATTCTATCATATCGGTTGGGAATCCTCGTTTGGAGCCCATCGGACTGTGTTTTTCGATCTCTAAGGTGGTTTGTCTCGCGGGACTGATGATGAAGATACGGCGGGAAGGATTGGAGGAGATGTGTTAGTTTGAAAGGCGGTGAAGAACAACGGCCCACGACTTCCCCATGGCCCTCTACCGTCTCGCGTTGGTATGATGCGCTCCGTCCAGCCAATCGCGCTCTCAAACCGCTTCAGCGGAAACACCAGACCACCAATCCCTGGTTGACGCTGTGGGAAATCGTTTTTCCCCCGCACGACAGTAGGGAAGCTACCATTCCAATGTCGGCGACTATGGACACTCGAGTGGTTGCGACACCTCCCTGTATGTCTGTGTCTACGACGCGGATCCGCGATTGATCCAGAGTCACTACCGCCGTTGCTGTAATCACCTATAATCCTCTACCTTTTCACCGAAGGCCGATCTCCCGAAAAAGCTCCATGAACGTGCATTATTGGGGACATGTCCCTGATCCCATCGCCGTTTTCCGTCTGCCTTCCACCTCGTCGCAGCTCGACGTTGAACCCTTGCTCGCGCACGGGTTCAAGCCCATGTACCTCCATCCAGTTCGGGTTGAAGCGAAAGGTACCACTCAGCTTCACCTTCAGCGTGTGCTTGGTTTCGAGGGAGGTGTAGATTTCAATCACGACTGGGACAGCGCCCCGTCTTGACATCAAAGGTTCCCTTCCAGGCTAGGGAGATACTATCGTGTGCATTGGGTGTTGAGGTGACGGTTAGGAAAGCAACGAAGTCTACCTGCTTATCACAATGTGAGTCCTATTCATTATCTTACCTTCCTTCCGAAGTCCCTCCCTCTCCTGCTACGATGTCATCTTATTCACACTGTACGACATCCCAAACGATGACAATCGCTTGAGATAATGTGTATACCCATCCACAACGGTATCTGAGCTCCCCGTCACGTTGTCTCTTTTCTTCTATCTCTTATCGCCTTCGTTTTGCTCATGCTACTTCCCTCTCTGTAGGTTACCCCGCCTTGATGGAGATCACCGTGTTTGGCGACGTAGAGTCTGTCATGAGCGTAAAGGGGATTATGGTTAGTCCATGCGCGGGTTTATCCCCCATCTCCCTTCGCTTTGATGTCAATTATAAGTTCCGTTGGATGACTTCCCTCTGCCTTACTAGCGAGGGCAGCATGATCTATCCTACAACGGTATCTGAGCCTTTCGATTCCTTTCCCCCATTTGCTTCCTATCTGTATACCACATTTACTAACTCCTTATCTGCTTTCTAAGATCTTCGACGTGGATGAGCTGAGATGTTGCCTTGCTCGGGTGATTGTTCCACGCCTGTCGTCTTTGCGTTAGGTCGCGTGGAGAGGCATCGACCTTGCTTTGTACCATGCTGCCGCAGTCGCTGTCGATGAGGAGGCTGATGCATACGGACGAGTGGGGCCCTTCTCATTACTCTCGAGTCTCTTCGTGCTGAAGCCTGTCGTAATGACGTAGATTCTAGAGACAGACGTGAACCGCCGCTCGTCACGCATCACCGAGGGATGGATATCCTCCCCTTCCGGCCGCGCACCTCCAGTTGCTGCGGCTCGATGTGGGATGTACGCTTTGCTTTGTGCGCGTTCCGACACTGTACCGATATTTCGCTGGTTGTACTACCTTCTGCCTGCTGTCTACCTTCCTTTGCTTCTAGTCATCCCATGGACATACAGTATGATACCGCGGTCGTTCATATTTCGCTCGTACCTACCTTTCTATCATGGACACTACCTTTCGTTGATTAACGTTCAAGTTTCGCTGGTACCTCGCTCAGATTGGCCAAGGACCAGGTCTTTCTTACTGCCTATGTACTTGTCCCGGTTCAACAACCTTTCATGTCTTGTTCATCTTACGCGCAACTACCTGCGTATGCTTCCCATATTCCAATCAAAATTAAATGGTACTCTATAGCTAATGTAATTATTTAGCAACCATCACAGATAATATTACACCAGCTCGGAGAAGAGGGTGCGGTATGGCGCGTCTGTCCGCGGCAATGTCTTACCCAAGTCTCCTTTCAGTTCCTCGCGCATACGTTCTGCGAACTGAATCCGTTTCAGCAACCTTTGCTGCTCGTCCCATTGGTATGTATTCATTATCCAGTCAATGTCCTCCTCGATCTCGCGCAAGGCCATTTTCATTCCGAAGATTGCTTAGAGAGTGCCATGCGAGTGGAGAATACAGTGTCAGTCCAAAGTCGTGACGAAGCGATATTGATGAGAACGAACTGACCATAGCTCTGTACGCCTCTTTGGGGGTCTACTGGTGCTGGAGCCATCCGTTGTGAAGGTTCTCCAGGGAGGCTGTTATGGTAAACGGTGTTAGTGGTGGTGTTCATGTTGGTATTAGTATTTCCCCTTCCGCCGACGTTCCCTCCCGAGATGTTCCCATTGTATCGATCGCGCTCCCAGCCATCACTTCTGGTGCTGTCGTTTTGTGCGCCGGTGACGTCGTTGAGTACGCGTTGACTAGGAGAAACGTTGGTTGTTGTGGGAGGCGTGCTATAAGGTCTCGGCTGCATTCCGTCTATCATGATGTAGTGTGTATTCGGTGCTGTGAATGATCCTGGTTGAGTGAACCCGGCTATGACAGGACTGGGATTAGCTGTAGCATCGTGGATGAGTCCCTGGGGTCATTTGAAGCTCATACCACTCACGTTCGCGGTTTCTAGGACATAACTTAAATCTTGACTTCATCATGTGCGGCTTTACAGGTAAGGGCTTTGAGGGGTCGACGTGGCTCTGGAGTCTGGAGTCTCTTTGCCTTGCTGATAGGCTCTTTATACACATTGTGAACCATGACTTTGCAGGTCTATCAACTTCGTAAAGCTCGACTGAAAATTGGTAGTGCCTTCGGACTGTTCGAAGCCATTGATGGTAGCGTCTTCCGATCTTTTGCAAATGTTCAGACGTTCCTGTGTCAGATCTGAGATATGGTTGACGATCTGACGGTTGTCTTCAGAGAAAAGTGGTCGTCATGGACAACCCCGGATGCCCATTTTCATGACAAGGGTTATACGAGCAAAGTACGGACTTGCGAGAGGATGTGGAACAAGGCGTGGAAAACGTGGCTGATGATAGAAGAGAAGTGCAACGTAGTTTTGAGGCGCGGTAACATGTGTATCAACAGATCAAGGTACGGTGATATGGAATGAACGCAAAGATTGACCAAGTCCCAGTCTGAGTAGGTGGGCGTTGGAAAACTTCTAGTCCGCGATGGCCGAGCACGAGCTGCGTTGTTCCCCCATGTATGTGAGGGTCTGCACCCGATCGTGTGCATGGCTAGGCCGTTGTCACATTTGAACGCCAAAGTCAGCATGATGGTACACATAGGGGGATCCAAGAGGTTGCATCGGCTCAAGGTCATCAAGGGCAGAACTGCCTTCGTAGATACACGGCGCTGAACACGGGCCTCATGATGATGGCTCCATCCCTACAAAGAATGCGAAGAATATGATGATAGGACGCCGAAAAACCTCGGATATGAAGATACAGGAAGCGCGGGATTGGATAACTTTCCAAGTATCATAGGCTTCGAAGCTCTTCCCGTAGTTCCTCTCGTATCAGTCGGGCAGCCTTGATCCTCTTCTCCACCTTACGGTATTCATCCCATCCAAGGGAGGACATGTACTCCTCAATTTCCTTCTCGATGGTATAGAGGTCCATTTCCATCCCAAAGATTTCTTAGACGTATGGTCAGCGCGAGAGCCGCAGATTGTGGGGCGGGAATAGACGTACTATAGTCTCCGCGCAGGACCGGTGGTCCACCTCTGGGTAATGCTGCTGGCGCGGTGGCAGTATGAACGAGAGGAGGTACCGTCCCTTGAAGAGGTCCTCCGTTGTTGTTAACGGTATTGGTATTGCCCCTACCACCGACGTTCCCTCCCCAGATATTCCCAGTGTAGTGATCACCCTCCCAGACGTCAGTCTTGTTGTTATTGTTTTGTGTGCCGTTGACGTTGTTGAGTATGCCTGGACCGAGGTTGTTGTTGGTCGTCGCAGGAGGCGTACTATGCGATCTCGGCAGTGCTTCATCTGGGATGTAATGTCCAGGGACCCCTGGTGTGTATGGCATCGGTTGGGGGAGCTCGTGGAGGGCGGGACCGTTGTTTGCTGGTGCCGATGCGGTAGGCTCATCAGCCAATGGGTCCTCGATGTAAGTGTCACGGAGCATCACTCACGTTCAGCATTGTTACGGGAAAAAAAGTTGAGTCTTGAGGTCATCGTGTACTCCTGGTGAGAGGTCGAAGCGGGGAACTTTGGTGAAGCTGCCCCAGCCAGTGGCTTATAAAGAGGATATTGTTACAAAGCGGTGGCGGGTTCATCAACATCAACTTCGTGAAGCGTCACGCCGTCAAATTGCCGCGAGTTGGCAGTGTTCGAAGCTCATGTTGCTCTTGATAAGTTCAAAGTTTGTATGTTCCTCCATGATTTGGCGGTTATTCTGACAGGACATGCGGCGAACATGAACAGCCAAACCCATCTATTTTGGCACTTCAACAGCAGGATGCCTCCCCACGCCGCATAGAGAGCACCTCTGGGGGCTGGTACTGCGTTGTATACAAGGAAAAGCATCCAGACAAGGTTGTATGCGAAAACGTTGTCAGAGCGTGGTCTACTGAGGACACGGGGATGGAGGGAAGAAGGGCAAGCAAACGGGTAACGAAGGCGCTTGTGGCGATCAAAAGAATGGAAGCAAGGTACCATGACGGTTGTACACCAGTGCATCAGGCCATCATAATCAAAATGAAAACGATAACGACTAAATCCAATGACTGTCCATGTTCAAAGTCGAACGAGCGATGAGGGGGAAATAACAACGCGCAACAGCGAGGGTGTACAATCAAGCAAGAGTCCGTGGTAGCGGGAGCCGTTGTAAGTAGAGTCCTAGGCGAAAGTCTATGAATGACGATAGGGACCATCCAATTTCGTCGACCAGGTGCTCGAAGTCGCATTCAGCGCTTCAATGGGGGTTCGGAGGAAGGCTGTGCCCAGCGTCAGTGGTACGTCAGAGGCTTTCCTTTCCCCCTTCCCCAGGGCTCGCAGCTTCCCTTTGGGACAGCTTCGAGCGGGGGAGCAAGCAAACGAGCACCATGAACGTCTGGGGGGAGGGAGGTTTGCACGCTGGTGACGCTGGTGAAGAAGTACCCTCCACGAAGGCGTTGACGAGGAGTGGGGTGGTCCCTTGAATGTCCATCCTAGCTGAAGGGACCACGCACGACCAACACCCATGTCCTCCAGCCAAGGCTAAGACACGATGGAGCGCGGGGCAGTAGCATGGCGGTGGTTCCATTGTGGTACATCAACATTCTATGATGGTAAGGCGTTGGTGAGGCGAGTGACGTCCTTCTATGTAGCCAAGGAGTATTTCATGTACGATTTTCCGGGGTCGCTTCTTGTCTTTCAATTGATTGATGTTGTGCGCAGCTCCCTAACAAATAGAGAATCAATGGCTCAAAGAAGAAGAGATCATCGACCGATACCCCGATGAACGGCAATCTCACTTGACCCTCTGAAAGACTAACAGCCTATACACAAGGGTGGTGATGCAACCTATCGAATATAACGGCGGTCATTATCGTACTGACACGGAGAAGGGATAGCCATATGATGCGTCCTACGACGGCAACAACTTCCAGGCGTCATTGCCCTTGAACTTCCTCTAAGAGGCGTCTTGCAGCTTCGATCTTCTTCTGTAACACACTTCGTTGGTCCCAACCAGCCATGGCCTGAGTGATAGCCTGCTCGATTCGCTGTAATTCCATTTCCATTCCATAAATTTCTTGAAAGTGCTATGAGCAGGTACTGATGGGCAACATATTTGGAGGAGACGTACCATAGTTACTGGGGGAAAGGGGTGGTCCGCGCCTTGGTAAATTTCCTGGTGCCGTTGTAGCATGAAAGAGAGGAGGTGCTGTCCTAGAGGATGGTCCGGCGTTGTTGTGGACGGTATTGGTATTGCCCCGTCCACCAAAGTTCCCTCCCGACATGGGTCCGTTGAAATGATCGCCTTCATTAATTTCAGTCCTGTTGTCGTTGTTTTGCGTGCCGGAGACGTTGTTGAGTACCCCTGAACCGAGGTTGTTGTTATTCATCATGGGGGCCGTTTCATACGATCTCGGCTGCATTTGGTCTGCCATAGAATGTCCAGGCAGTCCCGTCGTGTAGGGAAGCTCAGATCTTTGAGGACCGTTTCCAGCTGGAACCAAGACAGTAGACATTAGCCATGCGTCCCAAGTGTCGCGGAGGAGCACTCACGTTCAGCATTGTTACGATAGAAGGGGTTGAATCTCGAGTACATTGTGTGCGGCTAGCGGGTGAACTTGCGGGGAGCTCTGGGGGAGCTTACACAGTTAGCGGTTTATAAAGTCGACATCGCGAAAAAAGCGGTGGTAAGCCCATCAACATCAACTTCGTACAGCGCCGAAGTGCCACGAGCTGGCGGTGCTCAAAGCTTATGTCGCTCTTGATAAGTTCAAAGTTCGCATGTTATTCTATGATTTGGCGGTTATTCTGACAGAACATGAGGCCAACATGAACAGCCAAACCCACCTATTTTAACACTTCAACAGCACGATTCCTCCGCAAGGCTGCGAAGAGTAGAGAGTACGATTGGGGGCTGGTACTGGGATGGAAACGAGGAATAAAACATATAGACAAAGTTGTACGTGAAAACACCGTCGGAGCGTGGTGACAAAGGACGCGGTGATGCGAGGACGAAGGGTAAGGGAATGAGCAACAAGGGAGCTTGTGGCAATAGAAAGAATGGAAGCAAGGTACGTCTGTACACCGGTGCATCAAGGCATCAAAATGAAGACGATAACGACTGAATTCGACGATTGTCCATGTAAAAGGTCCAAGTAGCAGCAGAAGAGTTGGAAAAACAACAAAACGGCGGCGAGGGTGGGAGTACAAGCAAGTGGAAAAGTCCATGGCAATTTGACTTCGTACAAGCACAAGTCCCAGGTAGAAAGTCCATGGATGACGATACAAGTAACGTGAACACCACTAGGCATCGTGTCTAATCTCCTCGGACCAAGCACTGGAATAGCATAGCATGCAGCATCTCGGCGTCAACCCAAGCGTAGTTCTTGATATCGCCGGCAAGCCATCGGCCATGCTGTATGCACCGGCGACTGGTACCCTTGCGTTGATACGACTTCGAGCGAACAAGGGGGCGCGATGAACGTCTTGCTCGGTGCGCAGGTCTTTGATAGCATCCAGTCAATGAACTAGATTACCAAGAAGGCCATTGGTTGACGAACATTCGCAGCTTCGACGGCTACAAGACATAGCTACACCTCCTCGGGGTCGAGGAAAGGCAATGACATGAGTGGGGGAACGAGCTGAGACAGTCCTCAGCAGCGTCGGGTGGTTGACGAGATGGGGAGGCTGGACGGTGCGCGGTGGTCATGACTCGGGCACGATCGAGGTAGTGCCGGTACCGCTGATGTTCGGGATGCAGATGGAAAATGTCGATGGAACGTTGTGTGGAATCTCTCGTGGATGGGGAGGAGGGAGGAACTCGGTCCAAGATTGACGTCGAGCTGAGGGGTCGCCACAACGTCCATCGGGATTAAGGAGGTCAAGCCCAGTCGATACTCATACCCTCTGCCCAAGGACAAAGACGATGGCGTAGGAGGAGGGTGAATACGGTTCGATCATGTCGGATGGTGGGTGTAGTTGAGGTGCGCCGTCGAGTGGATGAGGCTAAAGGTTCAAACGTTCAAGCTCAAGCGTTCAGAACGTTCAAGGTTCAAACGTTCAACGTTCAAGCTTCAAGCTTCAAGCCTGTAAACAGCATAAACAGCATGCAAACGACGACACGATGAGGTAAACTTACCTGGTTTTGAGTACGGAGGGTAGACATCGTCTGCTACTCGACGTTCTTCATCGCAACCGGCAACATGGTTCCCAAATCTCCCAATCACTGCCCATCATCGACATCAGTCATGTCCGGCTCATACTCCGTAGTGAGCAAACGGGTCCAAGAGCACCCTGCACCTTGACGCTGTTGAGTCCAGTCCATCGAGGGCATCGAAAGTTCGTGATTGAGAGAGCAAAAAAGTGGTCCGATCCAGTCTCTGGAGACGTTGGAAAAGATGTCAGCCCCATAAAGGGGTAAGTCATTCAGAAATAGACGCACCAAAGCCTACAACTCTCGTCGCGCTCCAGCTTTAGCTCTCAAGCTGACCGTGTCGGGGTCAAACGCACAGGAACGCTTCGTTTTCGACCCGTTTTCTTCCGAGTAAGAAGTTCATGGGCTTCGGGATCTGCGCTGCCTATTCCGAGGAGTTTGCCCAAGAGGGAAGAGCAGGATGGACTGGTGGAGGAGCTCGATGAGCAAGCTTGATCTCAGGCAAGTAGGAGAGAAAAGGCACACCGTTTCAACAGACTTTTCTCGTGAGGCCAGAGGCCTGAGGGTTGGTAGTCACTGGGATAACCCGAGCGAATAAAGACCGGATGTTGGAGTACGCGTGAATGTGCGAAATCGACGTGGAGGTGGACCCGAAAATGAAGACGCGCGGGGGACCAAAGACTCAAAGTACTCATGGTTGGTGGAAGGAAAGAGGAAAGTGCACTCTCTTCGGCGCTTGTTGTCGGTTGATGATAAGATGGGAATATAGGAGTCAGGGACCTCCTGGAGGCCGTGGTTTAGTACCTCTTGGAGCAGGATGGAAAAAGTGAAGTTCCTACAGCTAGTTCATCCTACTTCGCATATGGCGCTGTGATTCTTCCTACGGTTCGAATCCTAGAAGGGCCCAAAACCCCTCAACGTTTTCCTTCCTATTCCTCTTTACAGTTATAACGAACGCCTAGCCGGTTTCACCGCAATCTCCTCCCCGGGGATCTTGTCCCTCGCCTTTAATCCATTCAATTATTTCTCCTTTTGGGAGATCCAGGGCGGTTGGCGCATCGAGCACAGCTTCAACTCCAGTTTTGACGTTGCTGTTAAGAACTCTATCACCACATGTCTGCGACGTTAAAAGGCCAATGCTTCTTTATCCCCAGGCTCAGCTAGATCACTCATCACAATGAAGCTATACCTCTCAGACAGCGACCCGCGCAATACTGTCTTCGGTTCTGAAACGGATGGGAGAGCAATGTACATTGTCGACACACCGTTCAAGTTCTTCGATACACGGGTATCAAAGATTTCGAAGGTCGTTCATGGCGTGGTAGAGCCATTGGCTGAGATCGAGTGGCATACCTTTGCTTCGTCGAGGCTGAGGTTTCAAGGCAAGGATGTGGCGTTTACAGATATGTTCCAGCGCGTTGGATTTGCGTGGAGGTGAGTTCGTACCGTTTATATCTCTTACTTTGGGGTGAAAGACTCATGAATGGTTTAACAGAGACCGCGTGTTCGTTGGTACGGACGACCGAGAATATAAGTGGAGACTCTCTTCTGCTTCCAAGGTGATATCGTCGCACTGTACTCCTTCGGAATCACCTCTCTGATGCTCCTCTCCAGCTTTATCTGAATGACAGAACTGAAACCCCCGTTGCTCGATCCCATAAATTGTCTCTTGGTATCTTCGGTCCTAGTCACTCGCCGTACCTTGAGGTATTCCCGGAGGGAGAGGGAATTTTGGACATGATTATCATCACGTTCGTTTATGTGGAGAAGTTACGGAGAGATAATGAACGACGGAGAAGGAGGGGAGCTGCGGGTGGAGGTGGTCCTGGAGGAGGCGGTGATGGTGGAGGTGGAGGTGGCTGTTAGGTGGTCGATGGATCGAACAAGGTTCGCTTCGGTTATCAACGACCCTGTACTACAGAGTATGTACACTGCTTGATCTAGTAATTACACCGCTGCGGTAGCGGCTTCAACCGCAGCTTCTTGATCTTGCCTACGCCTCGCTTCGACGTAGACGAAGGTGATTACGATTAAATCCATCATGTGCTGTCCTTCCGGGAAGATCTCCAGGTACGCAGGATGCTTTGAGCCCACGATTCCGTATGAACGAAAGTGGTATTTTGCAATAACTGTATCCGATGCATCGTTTCGAACGAGCTAAAAAGACTTCAAGTGAGTAAACTCGGTATCTTGATGACCGCTGAAGTGCATGCCTTTGGTCCTGATGCGCCAGCCTTTGTCGTCCATCGATATTCCTGGCCGTCTGGCGCGGTGAACTGCCTGTCTCTGTCAAGGATCGGGGCTTGAAATCAATACCATGCGGAGGGAAAGAGATATGGACTCTTCTTACCCCCACAAGACACCTGCCCTCTTGAAGAACTCCGTCGACTTCAAAGCCCTCCCACCGTACTTTATCTTCGGGATACCAAGATTCGACCACTCGATCTCAGCCAGCAGATTGGCATCGCGTCCTTTCGCTCCTAGCTTGGATATCGAAGTGACGCGCGAGTGTATCCATCTGAAGGGAGTATCGATGTGGTAGACTTCTGGACCGTTTTCGTAGGAGATAGTCGTCTCTTGTGGATCGTCTTTCGAGAAAATGAGCTTCATGGTGGGAGAAGGAAGGAAGAAGTGAACAACAACTTGTGTTTATAAGGTTCGGTCGTCGCTTTGGCTTGGCCTCAATACGGCAAGCTGTTGGAGAGAGGGAGCTTGATTGCATTCAGTTCATGGGGCACAAGTGGAGCGCAGCTACTCTAATAGTCCGTAGTCAGCGCTTCAGCGCTCAGCGGCGCTCGCTGCGATTCTTGGAGTTTCGTACACAGGTTCCCGAAGTGGGCGGACGAAAAGCAGCCAAGGAGGGTGCACTAAAGTTCATAGTTCCCGGATCCGTGTACGAGGATTGGACAAGGAGTCCTTCTCTATAGATCGGGAGGACTACTCTAGATGAAGGGTCATGTAATTAAAGAGGAGTAGCTGCCTTCGAGGATGTACAACGGGGGCCATATTTTCTGGTAATCTGACAAAAATGGTCGGAGATTGGGATGAGGAGCATTCTCATCTCCGCGAACGCCGCCTCTAGTTGAATTTGTATCTCTGCATACTCCTTCTTGATAGCGTCGAGTGAGGTTTCCTCGTTCGCCCGTTTAATGGGGGTTTGTAGCTGCAACCGTAAGGTCTTCTGACGCTCCGCAAGACTTCGGAAGCCCTCGAAGACCACTCGAGCCGGTCCGGGGCTTGGAAACAGTGCGTCGAGGTCTTCAAGTTCAGCCTGCACTTCCCTTTCCGTTCTCTCGTCTCTGGCTTGTATGATACGGATTAGAGCATCCCACGCTGATTCTTCGCCGTTGTGGTATCGGACGACCTTGGAACCTTGATTGATTAGCGGCTTCCACTCGTTGCTTTCAAGCTTATCCAGGATGTCTGTTGCGCTCGCTTCATCAGGAACAGAGTCCCACATCGTCGTCACCAGGGATATGTTTGCTAATTCACCCTTCCCGCACAGCTCTTCGAACATGCGGAGGTTACTGAGAGGCCAATTGAGTCGCCTCTCGGAGATGGGGTGAAAATATAAGATTCCAGACAGCTTTTGTCCCTTCGGATAACTAAAAGGACACAGCGCAGTTAGCGAAGAAATTGTCAGAGGAAAGAGAAAAGCGAGAACTCCTTCGCACCATGCGTCTATCCATTCCGAAAGTATCTTCAGAACTTCGCCTCGGGGTAAATTAGTTTCAATCGAGCTAGATTTGAATCCTGGGGTGTCAAGGAATACGATATCGCGGGGCCCTTGGTCATAGCAGGGAATTCTATGCGAGATAACACCTGTGTGATGTGGCCCCACTTGTCCTCCTGGACTGGACTGAGCATGTTGATGAACTAGATGTACAATGTTATCTAAATGCATGTTTTCAGATTGGATTCCATTGAAATACGTACAGATGTCTTTCCACTCCCTTGAGGTCCAATCAGTCTGAAATGGGCTTTCAGTCAGCATGAGCAAAGTGATGGCCTCAATGTTTCACCGACGCAAAAATGAGTTCTTCTGGGAACGAGGGTTCAGCTCGATTGTGCTCCGTCGCTGTGGAGCCACCGCTGTGGGAGTCTCTCCTTGAGGGCGGATCAGAGTTCAATGGCTTCGTCGTTGTCGAAACGGTGCTCTGCGTCGGCTGGGTCCCCGGCGGATGGTCGTTTCCCGACTCACTTCATGGTATTGTTAGTGAGCAGTAACATTCGGCATAACTGGGAGGAGGCGCACGGGATGGAAGGGTCAATGATGGTCGTTGACTTCACCGTAGTAAAGCGTTGGAGATTCCGTGGAATCGAAATGAATTGCTTCAAGAATTGCACCATATCCTCAGACGCCATTCGACAGTCTTCATAATCCTTCTTGAGAGATCTTATCTTGGACTGTTCAGTCTCGCAGACCTTCGAGCACCGCCGAAGTTGATTGAGAACGTGTTGTTGGCGTGTCATTAGATTTTGTAAAGTCACGTAAACGCCCTGTCCAGCCATGGTGCTTGAGAGGGTGCGCCGTATATCGTCGAGTTCGCATCGAAGCTCCGCGGTGAAGCGCATGTTGCGCGATTCGATGATAGATTCAATGATGCTCCAGGCAGAATGCTCAGTGTTATCGTGGCGAAGCACTAATGGCTTAGGCTTGGCGGAAGAAGTATGAGTCTGGTCGATGGAAGAAGTCCGAGTCCATAAGGAAAGCAATTCCTGCTCCTTATCTGCGAGGGCGCTACAGTCAACTTGTTCATCCCACATCGTAGTCACGTATATGATATCCTCTTCGCCGAAAAGCGCCTTCATGACAGACAGACACGTCTTTGATGATCCTGAAATCTTTTCATAATTGATGTGGTGAAGATTCAGGACCACTGAAGGTCGAAGGTTTCGTTTGGTTCTACAGTAAAGATGAGGGTCGTTTCCGTGGGCACGATCAAGGGGGAAAACTTCTCGTACAGGTGCTTTTCAACCCAATCACGAACAATTTGGTATGTCTCGCGGTCTGACTTGTTGGTATGGTTGAACCCGGGGGTATCCACGAAGACGATATCGTGGGTACTGCGTTCGAGGTGCTGCAGCTTGAAGATATCAACCCTGTCCGTACAAGACTGTAGTTTCTCCCCAGCCGCCCCTGTTTTACCGCTTGCCTTTTCAATGAACTTCATGTACGTATGTGAACAAAGAACGAAGGAGAGGGATACCAGTGACTAACCGTGCTTTTTCCGGCACCCGTGACCCCCATCACGCTGAAGGGCACGCTTGTAAAATCACCTAACATCACGGTAGACAAGAGCGATGGACTAACACGATGATGATGTCGTCCGAAGTTATGTCTAACGGCTCAATACCGAAGAATCGACCTTTCAAGAACAACGAAACCTTTTCCTGTCAGTACAAACATGTCGTTTAAAAGGTAAGAACAAGACACTCGGGATTCGCACGATAATATTGCGGATCTGCGTTGCGCCATGAAATCCTGATTTCGTTGGCTCCTTCTCCTGGGCACGCACAGTTGCCGAAGATGAAAGATCTCCAGAGCTGCTACACGAGGTCGTCAGTTGGGAAGTTGAAATTACGGTCTCGATCGACTGACCTTGCAGTATAGACATCCGACAGTATGATTGAAGATGCAGAGGGATTGGGTCGTCCGGTAGTCGTGGCGATTGAGATGGTGCACGTAGATAAAGGTCAGGTAGACACCAAGTGAAGGCACAGCGGCTACGCACGATCCTCCATCCGAACTTGCTTCTAGAGGAGCCTTTCTACTAGCATTGAGAGCTTCAAAAGCGATCGCAGCGTGAGCCTCGGAGAGGTGAATGGTATGTGGTGTTCTAATTGCATCATCTGCTCGGGGAGAAAGATCAATTGCGAGAGGCGTCAAAGATGGGAAGGACAGGCTCTGATTTGAGCTGGTGTTCATTGATGTCTGGGGGCTCGGAGGATGTGATGGCGTTGCTGGGGGTCGAGTAGATAGTGAGTTCCTGTAGATTCATTGTATTCACGGTTAGACGACAAACGCCTTGAGAGTCGGAACCGAGATGAAAGCCTACGATTTGAACGGCTTCGCGCGTTTCGAGTCCATCCAACCGTGCTTATCGTATTCGATGAGTCGGTGGCTGGTCACGGAGAGTCTGGTGAGCTACGATGTGCCAAAAACAAACGGCTGGGTATGGTGGGAGGGAAGTGTAGTAGATGAGCGTTGAAATTGGGGGTGATGCCCTTCGGCGTCAACTTTGAAGCTTTGAAGACTCGTGCAATCGGGGATACTAGTCCTGTCAGAATTTTCATGATGGATGCTCGATTTCGGTGCTCGGAAGCCAGAAAATTCATGGATTTTGAGACGATAAGGAACATGAGGATGCAAGGAGCTGAAGGATTGGATGGTCTAGGGTAAATTGCTCGGGTTGGGTTGACGTGCAAGTAAAACAATTCATTTCGCAGTCAAGCCGTCGATTTCTCATAATTAATTCTGGTCCTCATGGCCGCCTTCGCTCGGTTCGATGAGAAAGTGGCCAAGTCGCGAGTTTCTGTATCCCTGAAGACGAATGAAGCAAAGTGTCTGTAGAGATAGACATAGAGTACAGACATGCTGTGAACGCGTTGCGTGATCATATCTCAACTTGCGGCTGAATGCTCTGCATCTCTCCGCCTCTTCTCGATGTACACAAACGTCGCAACAACGAAGTCAGAAATCGACTCCCCATCTGGAAATATTTCCAGGTAGGCAGGATGCTTCGCCCCAATTATCCCATACGAAGGGAGGTGAAACTCGGCGATGGGTGTCTTATCTCCGTCGTTACGATAAAGCTGTACAGTTGAGTGCGTGTAAGTCGCGTTTTTTCTGCGCATGAAGCATGAAGCATGAAGGACGTAGAACAGACCTTGGAGGTGGATGAGCCTGTCCAGTAGTACTCCCAGCCATCTGGCGCGGTGAATATACGTCTCCTGAGGCCGTGAATACGGTACGATGTGAATGACATTTGCGAGTACAAACTGAAAACCTAGGAAACATGACTCACGTCCACATAAATCCACCGCGCTTGAACAAGTCCTCCGTCTTGAACTTCTCCCCTCTGTACTTGATCACAGAGGACGCGATCAAGTTAAACTCGACCTCAGCAATGAGCGTAAATTGATCTTGCATATCCAATTCGAAAGCGTCACCACCAGCGCCGTCGTGATTTGGTATGATCTTGGAGACGGTGGTTATACTTTTCTCTCCTAGTTTGAACGGATTCGTCGCGATTTTGTAGATGACTTGCCCGGATTCGTGACAGAGATTGGTTCGGCGTGGGTCATTTTTGGAAAAGATGAGCTTCATGGAAGACTTAAGAGTCAAGAGGGCGGAATCAGGGACTGATTTGGTGTGTGGCAGGGTGTTGCCATGGCACAACGAGGGAGTGGCATGATCCTAAGGACTTTTGAAGGCCAAATGAACGCTGCCTTCTTGGCCAAGCGGTAAGGCGTTGCACTTGTAATGCAAAGATCACTCGTTCGAATCGGGTAGGAGGCAAACCATTCCAGAATGGTGCTCTTTTCAACTCTTTTGGTGTTCTTTTGTTCATTTCTGATGTCTGATTCGCGACAATCGCGTTGTCAGCGGCATAGCAAGATTCCACGATGACACGACGAGCAGCTGTTGCGTCCACCTCTAGATTGATTTGAAGCTCATGGTCCCTGGTGCGGAAGCAGCAGTGCACGTTCGGAAGTCATGTCCATGGATCAAGACGGCCAGGGCATCCACTGGTGGTGTAGGTATCTCTACTCCAGAGTACTCTACGGATGAGGGAAAACGGGATATAGTGGAAGGTCCGCAGGATGCGAGGGAGGTGGTGCACATGGAATGACGAGCGTCTACTAGATAAGTATTATGGTGAAGGGTCTAGCGTACGGCAGGCGTTGGTCGCAGGTAAATGATGTTCGTTGTTCAGCGAGGGGTGCATCGACTTCAAGCACGTCGAAGCCATCCGCTCCGCCGCTACGCCTGTGGAAGATGTACAATGAGCACTTGAGGGGGTATAGTGTGAAAGACGAACGAAACTCACCATGTTCAACCGTCTTCCTACTTGTCCATCCATCCACCCATCCAAACCATCAGTCTTGACGCGTGGGGACGTAACCAACGACGACGAGGTTTATTCTCGCGCCTCAAGAACATGCTGAGAGACATCTAGCGCTGCTGCGCCGAGCATGCGATGGCCTTCAAGTCGACAGTTGGAGGCGGTCGTCCGGGGTAGCGTAAATGGGGGCGCGATGTGAGATTTGTACAAAACGTTGAGGAGAGGGTTGAGACGTAGGCTGTACCATCCTACAGCGCAGTATGAGCGGATTGTCCACTTTGGAGAGCGAGAAATACTCAAAAGCGACTCACCGAATCCGTTCTCTCAATCAACCGAACCAACCAGCTCGAGTATCCTCCCAACGTGGAGGGTGTCCCTCCCAGCGTTCGAGGTTCACGTGGAAGGGCGTATATTGATGCTTCAGCCGACGCGGTGTAACGGGAAAAGGAAGGTTTCAGGAGTGTTCGTGTTGGGGTGCCAGCAGTCTTCACGGGTGTGGGGGATGGGATTGTCCCAAACGTTTGTGAGGGCGTTGACGGGGAGGCTACATTTAGCTAAGAGGTTTCTTTAGCGGATGATCCGAGTTTCAGGCGAGGAAAGCACAAAGTGAGCTCACCAGCTTCTCGTCTCTTCCCAGCTAACCAAACCAACCGACTCGAATATCTCGTCAACGCGTGTAGCGTTCATCCCAGCGTTCCATAGTCACGTTCTTGGGGCGCCAGAGCTACTTTTCCGAACCAGAGGTCTCCTTGAAACCAAGATTTCGGAGGTCGTTGTTCCGAGCAGCGGGAAGGGTATCGGAAAAGGGATTGTTTCAAACGTTCCATGAGCGTACTGAAGCAGCGGCTACACCTGACTGTAGAGTACAGTAAGCGCATGATCGACTTTGGAGGGCTAAAGAGCGTCAAGGGAACTCACATTGGTCGATTTCCTATCCACCCTCCCAACCAATAGACTCGGATACATCATCAACGGCTACGTCACTGATTCTCGTCTTTCGGGACCATGTTCGTGAATGGGTGACGCTGCTGTAGCGCGTGTGATACGGTCTTGAAGCTGAGGTTTCGGAAGTGGTTGTTCCNGGGGTACACGGCTGAGGGCATAGCGTCTGGCATGGAGCAGGGACAGAATCAGACTCAATAGATGGGGTAGAGGGTTTTCGAAGCGTCCTAAGATGATGGGTAAGTGGGGAGGACGGGCTATGTAGGAGATGGGGCGTACCGCTTGCAGTTTCTGGGGATGCGTGGTACGATTACAGGCTAATTCAGGTCATCTTCACTATGAATATCCATCACTGCCTTTCTTCGAGGCATGCACATACAGGAAGAGGGCACGAACGAAGACCAGAAAGGGTCTCAACGGCCTGAAGGCGACGTGTGGATTTTGGGTGAACGGCAGAGTTCGGTTTTCGGGGTTGGCTGGTGGGATGTGAGCGAAGGGATTGCCGCATTGATCGCTTCGAAAGGCTAGTCTGGAGAGATCTTATGAAGAAGGTCGAGTGAATGAGGAGGGATATTGACTCACGGGCAATGTTCTGCCGAGTAGGTGGCGCCGACTGTGACGCAACTCCCCTCCTGACCCCAACTAGGGTAGCACGGAAGCTGTAGGCGGGCAAGATATATCTCCCATCACGAGAGAGGATCCAGTCTAGCCTAAGCGCACTCGATATACATCGAAGTTCGAACAGTCTTGCGCCGAAACTGGGTCGGAGGGGTTGTGTGGCTGGTGTATGCTTATGGCGGAAGCAGAACGGCACAATTCATATTGGGTGGGGTGTAGGACGCGGATTGCTTGGATCATAGGCTGGAAGATGGTATTTCAAGGTGCGTTCGCAGCGTTGGTACGTGGAAGATCGCTGAGGAGCGAGAAGCATTTAGAGAGAACGACATCCTTGTACGGGTATTTTCGGGATCCCAACAAGCTCGTGCGTAACCGACGCGAAAGTGAGGTTATCAACACGAAAGCTGGGTGTTCCGGAAGCAAGTAGTGAGGATATCGGGTATATCGAGGGCGAACACGGTGACTGCGTAAAAGAAAAAGTAAAAAAATGAAAGATCTCCGGNCGCTCTTCAATTCATTCTCAAGCGCCCGATGACCCACATCGGCCATGGTTTCATACCTTCCTCTACCATCGAGCTTGCGAACTCTCCAATGATACCCACCCCCGTATGCTTTTCTCTGTCTGAAGTTTCCCAAGCCACCGCAGAACGTGAACGCGTTCGCTCGTCTGGATATCTGAACCTCGCTTCAGGAACCTCGGATCCCATAACTATCCATTTATCTCATGGTCTCGCGTATACCGTTGGCTCAGCCTTGGGAAGTATACCCCCCTCGACGGAGGAATGTCTCGAGGCTTTTATGCTGCCGAATAAAGCTGGTCTGACCGCTGGCGCTCGTGCCTGGTCAAAGCATGCGCATCGATCATATAGCGATGAAGTCGCCGTTCCTCCAGATGTATCATCATCAGATAAGGAACCTACCGACGCGAAAACGGTGAAGAAAAAGAAGAAAAAGGAGTTACCTTCTGGGTGGTGGGGACGTCCATCGGGACCAGTCAAAGAACTCAACGAACGTGCGTTGGAATTGTTCTGGCGGATTATGGGGAATGCCACTTGGAGGAATCTACATTGGTTACCGCACCAGGTGTTGGTCTACGAGGCCAGAGTAGAGGAAGGGTATGGGATGAGGTGGTCGCAGGATCGGGCCAGTCATGCTGAGACTGTGGAAGTAGGTGCTGAGAAGGAGGAACAGGCAGAGGCGGCGGCGACGGAGGTTGAGGTTGAGGGTCGTCCGTGGATTTTTCGTGGGTTTGTCGAACCGATGATGGAAGATGGACACGAGAAGGGGTGGAGACATTGACTGTACTCTATGATGAACTTTCTGTGTGTCGTCCTCTTCAACCGTCCCCCCAGACCCGTACTGACCGTTACCACATCGCGCGTAGATATCGATGCCTTCCATGTTGATTACACGATGTCCCAAGGGTTAATAAATCTATTTAGGTATTTCGCTTCTATCTGCGAAGATGTGACTTTCTAATAACATGAACCATGGTTTCTTACATCGTTCATAAATATCAGGCGACTGGTCCCCGCGGCTTTCGTTTCTCACTTTGTATCTCCAAAACATCCAGTTTTTGTGCGACATTATGTAAATAATGTAGTCCTATGAGTGCGAGGAGGATATGCGGGGCCAGACACGAGCGGATCCGACATCCATGAGCCGCTCACATCCGTCGGTGGGACGACTAGGAACGATAGGTGCGGTGACTTTATCCTTTACTTATCTCCGTCATTTCTGAAGTACGAAACTCACCTGTCTGGCTTAGATGGGTGTGGTAGCAGTTTCGATCTCAGCCATTTAAAATGTCGCCGTACTATGAACAGTCTTGGTATCCCAGAGGCCTCACCATAAATTCTTTGCTTCAATAATACTGGCCACGCGACACCACGGCATCTGAGGACCAAGCTCCTAGAGANTTTTTAGTTCGTCACCGAACTTACAGGATGTAGATATATGGGAGTTGCGTGGTCGACTCGTTGATCCCACGTCCACCCGAGTGTCTCTCCCTTTCTTGCAGTCTCTTTCTATCACTTCATATGATGTGTCAACCCTTAGCATCTTCGACTATACCGATACCCCTTCCTTGACGACACTCGGTGTTGGATATGCAAACGCCAGGGCACACGACTTTGCAACAACAGATCTATCGAGCTTGAAGACCACGATGTCCGGAGTCCTAACACTTCGGACGAGCTCAGCCGTCTTGTCGAGGTGGTACACGGTCCATGGGATGGGTCACCTTGATAGAAGTCTGCCGAGAATACTCAAGATGGACATCTCTGCACGACTGTACTTGAGTCTGGAGTGCGGACTATTAATATAGAGTAACATGACAAGACTCGATTGACAGCGACAAAACAACCTGTATACGTAGGGCATAAAGGGTACAAAATGTTGATGTAGAGTAAGTATGTAAACCAAACGTGCATGGGTTAGACGGAATCGAAAATAAGCATTTGAAAGTATGAAAAGAAAGCGAAGTATGGAAATGTCTGTGTGTTGTAGGTAGAAACAGAAGAACGATAGAACGACGGCGGAGGAGGTATGCTATGAATGGAGAGGATTCCCTGGACGTGCCCTAGACTATGTAGCGCACGCTCGAGGGTACGTCATCCTCGATGAAGAGGCTCTTGACCAATTAGCTGTATTGCGTTTGAGATGGGAGGAGCACGGAGGAGATGAGATGAGGGGGAGCCACATGAGCTCGCGCTGACGGTAGGATTCGATAGCCGAAAAAGATTAAAACGTCCTCATCGCAGCAGACGGTTTGGTATACCGTATCATCGACTGTGAAGCCAGCCGTGGAGGCATATGCGGTAGGTGGTGTATCCCAAATCGGCTATCTATATCAGCTCTTAGATCTTAGCAACCACCCGGCACTAGGCTCTAGCACCTCCGTCCATACGTATATCCCTGCGTGCAAATGAATCCTCGCTGCTCCGGAACGGAACGGAAGCAAGGCACCACTGGTGTGCCTAAAGGACGGGTTCAAGCTCGCCAGCCTCAACAATGGACGATACTCCTTCTACCCTCGCGTAGGCAACAGCGGTGGCACGGTAGGCGTCGCGAGATTGAGGCTCCCGGTGAGTTGATCAAGAGCTCATATGACGAAGATTAGTGCACTGAAGGGGAAGGATTTGGAGGAGACGAATCGTCCAGCGCGGAGATCTGCGACTGGAGGGCAGCCATCTGCTCTTCCAACCTCAACCGAGTGGCCTGCTTCTTAGCAAGCGCCGCCTCTTGCTCCTCCCGCATACGCTTCTCCTCTGCAGTTACCCTCGCATTCACCATCTCCAGCCGAGCGGCCCGTGCCCCATCTTCAATATATTGCAGGCGATCCTCAGTTGTCGGATCGTCGAAAGGTAATTTGCGGAGGACTTGTTCGAAGGCGGGGAGATGTGACATGAGCAACTGTTGAAGACCGGTCCTCTGCCGTTTGACCAAAGCGAGTGACAAATCGAATGAATGACGAGGGATGGAAACGGGCTCTAGGCTTGACTCTGGCACCACCGCAGAGGAGAGTAACTCCTGGAACACACCCAAACCAGCCGAAGTATGCATCACCCACGCGAGCACCTGGACCATCGTAGCATCTTCTCGCTGCTGAGCGTTATCCAAGCGTTCTTGATCAACAGAAGCCTGTAACGATCGTGGCTTTTCGAGTAGCTTGGTCGAAGACTCCTTCTCCTGGTTAAAATGGAGGAGGATGTTGGATCTTTCCTTCCGCACACCGCCTATCTCCGACTCAGCCACATCCGCTCGTTCCCTCTGAGTGTCCACCTCCTCCCTAAGCATCTGCAACTCGTTCTCCAAGCTAGCAATGCGGCCCTCGACCGACTCCGGCATTTTCCGCTTCGATGAGGACGAGGGAGGAAGCGACGACTGCTCGCTGGGAACGGGGGGATCGGACTGGGGCAGTCAAACGAGAGCGACGAGGGGCAGGGCCGACTGGGGAAGAGGCACTGGGGGACTCAGGCGAACGATTCCTCTTCTCACCAACGCTAGCGGTACGAGAGGTCGAGGCAGATGCCTTCTTTGAACTGGGAGAACGGACGTTGACGCTGCTGAGAGGAGGGGGAGGAGTAGACGAGCCATCGTCCTCGAGATCCTGGAAACGAACCGAAGCATCCTTCTTCGACCAAGGCGCACCAGCCAGACGAAGAGTCCTCGCACCAGCGCTCGGCGTACTGGTGGCAGACCGAGTCGTGCATCGACGGGAGTTGGCAGGTGTAGGAGGGGGAGGAAGTACGCTGGGAGCCGTAGCCGTCATGGAGGAAAGCTTCGACGCATCGGCGACACTATCCAACCAAGCAGGATTGGCTAGACCAGCCCGGGAACAGTCAGCACAAGCACAAAAAGACGAACAGAGGCCGCACCAAGATCCAGCTTCTGGATTGCAAACGGCGCGTATACCTCAACCACCTCACTCATCGTAAAACTGTACTGCCTCCGAACGACATCCATGCGATATCGATCCCGAAGACTACACCCAAACTTGCCGGTACTGCAGTAGTTGCACCGTGCACCCCGATCGTCGAGGATACACGCTCGCGACACCTTCCGACAGGCATCACAGACGCGACGAGCCGGTGGTTGAGAGTCGAGGAACTCTCGAGCCTGAGCATGAGTCGGTTCGTTCTTGCCGTCAAAGGCATGGAAGATCTTGTGGATATCTTCGACCGAAACGAGACGGTTGGTCGTAGCCAGCTGAATCTGACGGGTGAACCCGTCGCTGGCGAAGGTGACGCGCCGATTGGGGTACTTGGCGAGGTACTTGGTCTGTTCTTGGATGGAGAGAGGCATTTGGGAGGGGGAGCGACGAGATGCGTGTGGAGAGGCTGGATAGAAAGAGGAAAGGGTCGTTTTTTTCAACCGTGGGGATAGAAGCAGCCCCTTGCTAAATTTGGACCACGCCCGGACTCCGCACGCGAGTCAGCCTCAGCAGCTACCTCCCATGTGTCATCTTCACAGATCCATCACCACCGCACAGCAGAAGGTTGAGGTAGTCGTTCCGGGGTACCAGAAGCGGAGGGAGCACCAAGGCGAGCGAACAAGGAGAAGTGGACGGTCTGCAGAAGGTCGTTCGACGCTGGTGATGGCAGGGAGCAAAAGGGCAAGCTCATCGGTGGGAAAATACCATTTCGGACCCAATGCCGGTGCCAATAGGCATCGAATTAGACTTCGAGTGACGTCATCGAATCCCCGAAGGCCGAGCCGTCGGTTACTTCTTCGCAAGCCTAACGCAAGTCCTCCGACTCCCATCCAGTCGCATGGCCTGCGAGAGACGTCCTCTCATCTCGAGCCGTCCAGGATTTTGTCGTGCGCCTTCATTCCCCTTTAGAATGGACCTGCGGCTGCCTTCAGCTGTTTCGCACTCAAGTACTTAAGTACCCTGCTCAGGCGGCACTTTTGGCCTTATCATGATCCATCCTACTGGTTGCTCAATCCAAAGCGAATATGCCAGTGGCCACCCGAATCGTACTTTCCCTTGCCGTCCAGAAGTTCTTTTGGCTATTCAAGCTAAGGCTAGACGGATGTGTCAAAGGTGGACCAAGACTACACTGGTCAATTCCATTCGATCACGACGAATACGACGGTTAACCTATGTCTTGCACCGCTGGATGATTGCAAGCTCGTCCAACGTCTCGTCCAATGTCCTGGCTATGGCATTGCCGTCAGACATGCTACCAGCATACCGTGACCGTACGCATCATTCGCCGCCTCATACCTGTGAAGCTCGATCAACGACCTCCTCAACCTTGTGGAGGTTAACTCCCTTTCAAATGGTGAGCACAACACTCTCGTTTCGTCCTCTTGGTGCCTCCCCTCTTCTCTGTGAGCGCGTAGCCTCAGGATAATGCAACGATGGCTTCAATCGGCCCCACCTTTTCCATCCAAGAAGCGTCGCATCTCCCGATGATCCCAAGTACCCATGCCTCGTTGTTTCTCCATGGCTCACCGGATGCGGATGAAGACAAAATCACTGCAATCGAGTTCACGACGCTCGAACGCGTAGCAGTAATCAATCACGATGAAGATCAAGCTCAATGACATTGTCCCCTAGAGCGCAAGATTCGACATTTACATCATCTCGTTCTCATCGCTGAAATTTGGCGTCAACCATTCTTTCTCTCTACGTCGCGGCGAACGCAACTATGGCTGATAGCTGAGGAGCCATGGGTTCGCGCGGACGGGTTTGATAAGACACTTCTCCCGACTCTTGGAGTACCTTCACCTTTGCTCGTTCTCGTTTCGCATTTCTCCCTTTGTGCTTCTCATTTATCATTTCTCCTTTCTCATTTTGTGTTTCACATTTCGCATTTCGCATTTGTTGTTTTGCTCTTCCTTCTTATTTCTCGTTTCTCCTTTTGCAGTTCACGTCTCCCCTTATCCCTCATTATTGCTCATTTATTTTCGGCTCTCATAGCGTTAATACAGCTCGTACTATTCGAGGGGACACATCCTGTACTCATACATCCGCAGATTACACGAAAGACGAACTTTGATTCCCTTGTGCGATAGAAATATCCCTGTCCCTTGCTCGGCAAGACCTTGAGCGACCCATGTCCTCTGCATGTGCGCGGCACGTCTAAGATCCTGTCCCTGCAAATACGACATCTGTTCGGTATGCATTGCGAATCCTTCTAAAGCATGACTACGGTCTCCAACAGCGCAACTGGAGATGGCTATAGCATATGATGGATAAGTTCTCAACTGATAACGCAAGCGAGTTCGTAGAACGCTCACGAGCTTGGATTTCCTCCTCAGTCAAACCACCGTACGACCGCGTATAACTCGGTAACGATACTAATCATCGTCCCCATCTTTGCAGAGCGTATTGTTGAAGATACTCGGGCGTGCTTCGTTCGGGCTCGAAACATCATATCAGAGTGTCCTGGGGGTACCAGTAGGGTCTATGCGTCCAGGAAAGCAGGCTACGCTTCGTAGGTATTTTATAGATGTATCGGTACGCAGACTTGTCGCTGCATTACCCCGAAAAATCGGTGTGTCGTTGTACTTCGATCGGCTCCGTAGACGACGAGCATACTATTTGAGATTGCCTGCAACACTCGCAGTCGAGCGAATGTGGCGGGTCGAGATGCCTAGCAGGCACGGAAAACCATTTATCAGCACTCGGAAGCAAAAAGAATCGGATGGAAACGCACGAAGAACGATTTCCTGTGGAGCCGGGTTATCCTACGACCTCGAATAACTCATCAACCCCATTATAGATCGTGCTGCTATTTGAGGAGCGTGTTAAGACATTGCTAACGCTGCTCTAGCTCCCATTTTCGGCGGTCGAAGCTTGGTTTTCGGAGGTGGTCGTTCCGGGGTCCCGGGAGCGGAGGAGGCACCAAGGCGATGTTGTGAAGGGAGGTAGAGCTCGGCGACGGTTGATGGACATCGAGGGAGCATGCTAAAACATAGTGTAAGTGATCTCAACATGGTTGAGCAAGAGGAAGACGTACTCTCTTGAGAATGTTCGTGGGTGGTCTCCTTGTCGCACGGGTTTCCAGCAATTTTCATCGTCATTGAATCTATATGACCATCATCGTCCTCTAGCACTGCCGTACCAGCACCCCAGCGTCACACCACCATCAGCACGACGGCACAACCCTAAGACGTTTGGGTTATGCTAGGGAATGGGGAGGTGATATTGGCAGAGGCGCATCACGGTGGAGGAGCTAAGAGGTGTTGGGCACCTTCGAGGCGACAGCTAGACACGCCTACAAAACATACAAAGTCAGCTATCGCCTTGCTCCGCCAAAAAGAACTGACGGAAACGCACGATTTTCGATATGGGTACAGGCGGCCCATCCTACCATCTTCAATGCGGCGTGAACAGTCGGGAGGAGTGGATTTCCCTTTCGGCAGTGTGTTCGTGTAGTGATAATCCTGCTCTAGCGTGTATCGTTGGGTGACGAACCCTCGTTTTCGGAGGTGGTACTGGGAAGGGTAGGGAGGAGGGGGGATGCAAGAAATAACACCGACGGCCTCAGCGTAGCAGCAAAACGTGTCTATGAGTCATAGTAGGACATTGATAAGCTAGTTAAGCCGAAAGAAATGGATGGAAACTCACTGTTGACGATCATGTCCTCAGCCGGCTCATCCTACCATGTCGTATAAGTCGACACCAACCACGCCGTTCGCACCGAAAATCGGGCATCGTATTCACGTATCGCTAACGCTCCTCCAGCCCATGTTGATGAAGGTCGAACCGTGGATTTCGGAGGTGGGCTTTCCGGGGGTACTAGGAGGAGGAGGAGGGTTCGGATCAGTCTTTCCGTCCGCCAACGCCGCAAAAGACGAATCACCACAGTCACATCGACTTCCTACTCTCCTAAGCCATCCAGATCCATGGGTAAGTCTCTGAACTGTAGCATCCCGGAGCGTTTTGTTGGTAGGCGGGATAGCTCGTTGACCATTGATCTTGTCTCGAACAGGCTCAACGGCAGTCGTCAATACCCAGATAGAAGCTATTGATGTTGAACTATTCAGTCATAACGTTCCTGCAGCGAAATCCTGCGAAGCAAACTCACCGCTAACCGCTGCCGCTTTGCTCCGCAGCCCAACCGTCCAACAATGCCGAATTTCTCGTCGATATATCCACCGTTCATCCCTCTCCTCTGTTCACAGCGTTCCTATATACTGGTGTTCCTGTATCGGTCGTCGTCTCGCGATCCGGTGCGTTTTTATTCACAGATCTGGTGGGGCGGTTGATTCCGGGTTTCGTTGTCTCAAAGGTCGAGTTTTGGAGGCAAATACATGGAGGCTCATCGAAGAATCCGATTCTGCGTGTGATAAGCGGGATCGTTCGATTGATATAGAGCGACGTCGGTGTCGATATTGGGGTATTGGAGGAACGGTGGTGGTGGTGGAAGAGATGCAAGCAAGGGGACAGCGCCAAAATCACTCCTTTGTCGCGTTCCACTCCTGAAAAGCATGTCGAAGCCATCAGTTCCGCCGCTACACCTGTGGGAGATGTACAGTGAGCACTTGAGGGAGTATAGGGTGGAAGACAAACGAAACTCACCAGGCTCAACCGTCTTCCTATCCATCCATCCATCCATCCACACCGTCAGTCTTGAAGCATGAGGACGTAAACAACGACAATGGAGGTTTATTCTCGCATCTCAGGAGCGTGCTGAGAGACATCTAGCGCTGCTGTGCCGAGCGTGCGATAGCCTTCAAGTTGAAAGTTGGAGGCGGTCGTCCGGGGTAGCACAAATNGGGGGGCGGGACCTAGGATTAATCCAGATCGTTGATGACAACGTTGGGACAGAGGGTGTACCATCCTACAGCGCACAGTAAGCGTATTGTCCATGTTTAAGAGCGAGAAATACTCAAAAGCGACTCACCGAATCCGTTCTCTGAGAGAACCAACCAGGTGAAACAACCAGCTCGAGTATCCTCCCAACGTGGAGGGAGTCCATCCCAGCGTTCGAGGTTCACGTTGAGGACCCTTTGAAGATGCTCGACCGAACGTGGTGTAACGAGGAAAGGAAGATTCCAGGAGTGGTCGTGTGGGGGTGCCAGCAGTCTCCGTGGGTGTGGGGGATGGGATTGTCCCAAAGGTTTGCGAGGGCGTTGGCGTAGAGGCTACACTTGGCTAATAGGTTTCGTTAGTGAATTATCATAGTTCCAGGGGAGGAAAGCACAAAGTGAGCTCACCAGCTTCGTTTCCCTTCCCAGCCAACTAAGCCAACCGCCTTGAATATCTCGTCAACGCGTGTACCGTTCGACCTAGCGTTCCGTAGCCACATTCTTGCAAGGGTAAAGCTGCTTTACCGACATAAATACGGCCTAATGCCCGAGATTTCGGAGGTCGTTGTTCCGGGGTAGCGGGAAGGGTGGCGGAAAAAGGATTTTCTCAGACGTCTATGATGGTTCTGAGGCAGCGGCTACACCTGCCTGTAGAGTACGGTAAGTGATTTATTCACTTTGTAGGGCTGGAGAATGCGAAGGGAGCTCACATCGATTGGTTTCCTATCCACCCACCCAAGGGACCGGCCCAAATATCTCATGAACGACTGCGTTGTTCGTCCAAATCTTTCAGGAGCATGGTGAAAGATGCTTAAGGCTACTTTACCGCGTCGGAGATGGCCTTGAAGTCGAGGTTTCGGAGGGTGTCGTTCCGGGGTACCGGGATGAGGTGTAACGTGATCGACGATGAAGCGGATGCTATCAGGCTCGCTGGTGGTAGAAAGGGGAGTTTGTGATGTGATAAGACGATGAGTGAGTACATTTGATACGAGAAAGAGTGGATGCGACGCACGCTTTGAGGCGNTTTTTTTTGGGTGGTCTCTTCCTATCCAAGGATTGACGCCAAATGAGGGCATTATCCAGTTCCCAGCATGTAGCAGTGTCTTTCGGTAGTAATCATGCGCGTGACGACACGACTTCGACGAATGAGGTTGGTATGTTTGAGGAAGGCTGGGATGCTGATCTTGCGGTCAAGAGAAGAGCTTAGGTTTTGGTGTGAACAATGCTGATGGGGACGATTAACAGGGTAGAGGAGAGCGTCTAGCGGATGAAAAAGATCATGGTTAGCATATTTGGATGGTTTTCCATTATAGAATGGTTGACTCACGAAGTATATCCTCTTTTATGGGAGGTGTTGGCAATGCTCATTTACAAGCTGCGTAGTCCTGGCCTAGCGCAGCAGCGCTTGACTGGTACCCATGTGTTGGTTCAAAGCGTATTCGAGCTGAGTCTGGCGAGGATGCTTTGCGACGACGGAAGTGGATCTCTTCAACTTGAGGACAAGCCGCACGAATATGGGGGAATTCAGGTAGCGGGCGAACCATGCTCTCGTTGTGGTGTTTGTTGTGTTCGAGTAGAGACGATAACTCATAGCATAAGCGGTTTGGAGTCGATTCAAGAGGGATAAATTCATAAACTTCAGTCGTCGATGCGGACGGTGGTGAAAGTCAAAAGCTGAAAAATGACTTGGCGCTCGAGCGTCAGGATTCAAGCGCCCGCTGTGCACCATGGTTTCCTTCCACATCCATCGCGGTTGCAAAATTTACAATGATACCCACTCCTGTTTGTTTCTCTCTATCCGAAGTCCCACAAGCCACGGCAGAACGTGAACGCGTTCGCGCGGCTGGATTCCTAAACCTCGCCTCGGGGACATCCGATCCCATAACCATCCATCTATCCCATGGTCTCGCGTATACCGTTGGCTCAGCCTTGGGAAGTATACCTCCTTCTACGGAGGGGTGTCTCGAGGCTTTTACGCTGCCGAACAAAGCTGGCCTGACCGTTGGCGCTCGAGCTTGGTCAAAGCATGCGCATCGATCATATGGCGATGAAGTCGTTCCTCCGGATGTATCATCATCCGCTGAGGAACCTACCGACGCGAAAACGGTGAAGAAGAAGAAGAAAAAGAAGGAGCTACCTTCTGGGTGGTGGGGACGACCATCAGGACCGGTCGGGTACATCAACGAACGTGCTTTGGAATTGTTCTGGCGGATCATGAACAATGCGACCTGGAGGAACCTACACTGGTTGCCACACCAGGTGCTGGTCTACGAGGCCAGGGTAGAGGAGGGGTATGGGATGAGGTGGTCGCAAGATCGGGCTAGTCATGCTGAGGGTACGGATGCGGGTACCGATGGGGAGGAGGAAACGGCTGAGGTCAAGGTCGAGGTCGAAGGTCGTCCGTGGATATTTCGTGGATTCGTGGAGCCGATGATGGATGATGGACACGAGAAGGGGTGGAGACATTGACTGTACTCTATTGACTGTACTCTTTGATGAACTTTCAGTGCGTCATCTTCTTGAAAACTTTTCCCAGACCCGTACTGACCGTGAGCATCTCGGGCGTAGATATCGATGCCTTCCATGTTGATTACACGTTGACCCAACGGTTAATAAATTTACTGAGGTACTTTGCTGTTCTCTGTGAAGATGTGGCTTTCTAATAACGTGAAGCCGTTTATTTACACCGTTCATAGACATCGCGGCTGGTCCGTGCGGCTTTCAATACTCACATTTATTTGTTGCTCGCCAAAACGTCCACTTTTATGCGACCTTAATCTATGTATATGGAGTAGCTTCATGAGTGCGAGGAAAATATACGGGCCTAGGAACGAACGGAGCATCCCTGCCTGAGATGTTCAAGCCCGTCGGTTTCCGTTGGACGTCTAGGAAAGATTGGTGCCAAGAGCTCGTCCTTATCGTTCAGGTACGAAGTTCACCTCTCTATCTTCGATGGTGCAGTCTCAACTCCAGCTCAAATGTCGCCGTACTACGGACAGTACCCGTTGGTATCCCGGCACATTCGCCATAGGTTCTCTACCTGCCGCGGGGCACAGGAGCGGAGGACAAACATCGTGTCTTAGACTCGCAGCGAGTCCGGTTGTCGAAAGTTTGGACGTTTCCTTTCACTGTCGTAGAATTTCCCTTGCATCCCTGTTTGTACGTTCCAGTGCTGAACGCTGAGCTTTCGCTATGAAATCTCCTGACTCCTGAGACTCCTGAGTTCCTTTGGAAATACGCGCTAGGAGCCCAGTCAAAGACTCTGTCGAACACCCTCCGAAACCACGATATGGTAAGTGTGCGGATCTGATGGAAGAGTTAAAATTAGGAGTCCAACGCACCTTTGTAGACTATCCGGACGAACTTCGCCGCTCAGAAACACGTCGATGAAGAGATCGACGCAGAGATCAGACGACATGAAAAGGCCATGAAAACCCTGAATATGCGCCGAAATACATATTGTGCCGTCAATCAACTTCCGGACGATGTTTTAGTATCTATTTTCTATGCGGTGCAGCTACAAACCTGCTCTTCGGGACCGTTCAGACAAGTGGTATTTGAAGAGTGGATCGTGTTGCTGCAAGTTTGCCAGGCATGGCACGACATCATCCACAACAACCCTTTCCTCTGGTCCTCCATCAACCTAAATTCAACTCAGGCCTTGCGCATGCTGAATCTCTCGAAAGACTCCCCTCTTCAAATGTCTTTCCGCATTCCCATTCATGCCGATGAGGGACTTTGGACGTTAATCGTTGACACCGTGTCTCAAAGTGCACGACTTCAGGCATTATTAATGGATATCTACGAACCTGCTACTCTGTCTAGGGTTCTTTCACTAATCCCCCCCCGACTGCTCTGCACCACATCTGCAACGGCTGGCTATCCAGGTGTCAGGCTCAGGAAAGCTGCATGGAAAGATCTGGTTGGACTTTCCCTCCCTCCGCGAGCTGAGCCTTTCTCAAGCTCCCTTACCGTCAAACGTCCATGCTATGCCCAAGCTCACACATCTCCGAATATCCTCTCAGCTTCCTGACCATCAAGTCACCACTTCTTGGCTCCTAGAGATTTTTAGTTCGTCACCGAACTTACAGGATGTAGATATTTGGGAGTTGCGTGGTCCACTCGTTGATCCCACGTCCGCCCGAGTGTCTCTCCCTTGCTTGCAGTCTCTTTCTATCACTTCATATGATGCGTCAACCCTTGGCATCTTCGACTATATCAATACCCCTTCCTTGTCGACACTCGGTGTTGGGTATGCAAACGCCAGGGCACAGGGCTTCGCAGCCACAGATCTATCGAGCTTGAAGACCACGATGTCCGGAGTGCTAACACTTCCAATGACCATACACACAGTCGAACTTTGGCTCGTAAATGAATTTCTATTTCGCGTATATGGACCACCTGATCGTCCTGGCCATCTGGGGAGTCGTTCCATCCGATGTACACTCCCCCTCGCACCTCCGGAGGACATGCATGTCTTCCTCCAACTCTGCGACTTAACCCTGCTCAACAAAGCCTCGCTCCTCATCATCCATCGTATAAATCCCGACCACATAGGAACAGCACCACTCTCCTTTATCTCATCGTGTACAGACATCGAAACGATGATTCTGGATGATTGCACCCCACTCGTTCTCAAATCACTTCTCAAATCTGACATCGAGGAAGACCCACCCAACCCCAAGCTCGTGTGTCTTTGCTTCGAATTCACCAATTTTTGCACCGTAGAAGGAGACGAAAACGCGACATTTCATCTCTTGATGAGCGTTCTTCGTGAGAGGGCGCGGCATTCAATACCAATCAAGAAGCTGATGATATGTGAATGTCATTTTGTGGATACGTCCGTGGACGAACTCAGACGGCTTGTCAAGGTGGTAGACGGTCCATGGGATGGGTCGCCTTGATAGAAGTCTGGAGTCGGTTGTGCTCTCAAGATGAACATCTCTGCGCGACTGTACTTGAAGGTCTTGAGTGCGGACTATTAATACAACATGGCAAGACTCGATAACAGCGACAACCTGTACGTAGAGTAGAGCATGAAGGGTACGACATATGGATGGAGAGTATGTAAGCCAAACGTGCATGGGTTAGACGGAATCGAAAATAAGCCCTTGAAAGTGCGAAAAGAAAGCAAAGTAAAGAAATGTCCGTGGGTTGTATGTAAAAACATAAGAACGAAGAAACGGCGACGATGAAGATATGCTTTGAACGGAGGGGATTCCCCTGGATGTCCAAGATGTGCCCTGGACTATGAAGCGCATGCTCGAGGGGACGTCATCCTCCATCAAGAGGTTCTTGACCATTCTGTTCTTCTGCATTTGAGATAAGGGAGCGGAGGAAATGAGTGGGAGCCAGTTGAGCTCGCGCTGACGGTTCGAGCAGATAAAGACTTCCTCGATGCAGAAGATGGCTTGGAAGGTGCCATTGTCGATGCTGGTAACTGTGAAGCAAGCCGCGGAGGCGTATGCGGTAGGCGATGTATCCCAGATTGCAGAGCCACCGGCCCGTAGCAACCACCCAGCACTAGCACCTCTGTCCACATAGATCCTATTCCTATCCCTGGGTTCAAATCAATCCTCGCTGCTCCGGAACGGAAGGAAGCTCGCTCGAGTCAGCTTCGAATTCCAGAAGCTCAACCTCCCCATCCCTCTGATGTTCTCCCTTTCGTCACCTAGATGGAGGTACATGCGTCCCGGGGGGTCGAGGTTCTGCTGTTTGCAAGGCACCACCACCAGTGGTCCTAAACGACGGGGATCGAGCTCGCCGGCCTCGACAATGGATATCGCCTCTTCTACCCTGACGTGGGCGAGAGCTGTGGTACGATAGGCGTTGACTCCGACGACCATGGGCAGGGTACTGGTGACGTAGGTGTCTGGGGAACGTTACGCGTAGGAAGGGAAGGAGGGAGCTTGTTGCTATGTGGGAGATAGGGCGTAGCCTGTGCGTAGGGAAGATGGCGCAGGCGGCAGAGAATGGTGGGTAGGATTGAGGGTTGATACGTAGACTCAACGTGGACCTTGGGAAGCAGGGGTTGATTCGATGATTCCACGGAGCGTGTTGCCGTCTTGACTGAGGGCAGCCTGAGTTTCAGAGGTAAGATAGCGTCACTGGGAAAGATTAATCAGCGAATGAACGAAGTGATCGTAGAGAAGGGGAAAAATGAAAAGAGGAAAGTGTCCGTTCGAGCATATGTGGAGTATATACGAGGAGTCCGTGTCCACGACCAAGTCCAAACAAATCGAGAAATGCCCGCGTCTGAGTCCATGTGCAAAGAAAACAAAGGCAAAGGCGAAGGTTGTCCATGAGAGAAGACAGAAAATGACATAGAAAAACACATAACAAAATGTCCGTTTATAAAGAAGGAAAAACTAACCCAACGACAGGTATCGTGACCCCGCTGTCTTCGACCCAAACTCTGAAAGGCTCCTCGACCTCGGACGAGCCACACGAGGGTAGAGAGATGGTCGTGCGGGTAACGCTGGTGTTCGACTGCAATGGTTGGTTCCTCTCTCCCCTCCATAGTTCCTATTACCATCAGCATTGAAACTACCCAGGGAGGTGTTTGCATTTGATGACGACGAACGTTCTGGCGCGGGTACCACACCCGAAAACTCCACTGGACGAGCTAGGGTAATCGGGCTAGCTAATGGCTGTGCTGCTCCCGAAGGAGGTGGATTGAAAGGAGGTGGTCGTAACGAGAACGAAGACGCCGTGCGAGGAATCGCAGCGCAACGTTCACCGACCCGCGTCCAACATGGCGTCCAATCCAGGTATCTTCTTCGCGCCCACAGAAACACAAT
>JAPEVF010000432.1:0-38241 GCA_029747585.1 Pleurotus djamor
GAGGGAACGGAGCGGGAGCAGAACCTGGTGAGGATGGTTTTCTGTGTGGTGTGGCTGGAGTACCGCCAGAAGCAGTGCCCGGTGNAGACGGCCCCTTGACTGGAGGAGCAGGGATAGGAACAGGGGCTGGGACGGAAGGTTTCCTTTGTGCGGGAGGACCACTGGCGGGACCAGGCGCAGGTGGTATCTTCGGGGAGACTGGAGCAGGAGCAGGTGCTGACGACTGCTTCTTGGGTCGAGTTTTCCGTGATGATCGCGCTCGTCTATATAGGCTTGAATACTGGTCCTGACAAACAAATTGAGCGGCGGGCGGTATGGATCTACTACTCTAGATGAAACCCACATGCTGGGGGGCATCGTATTCATCTGCGAGGCGATTAACGCCACTCAGCACCGAGGTACTCTCGTATCCAGGCATATCAACATCGTAGCGGTCATCATCAGCTAAGATGATCGGCGACGCGTAGGTATAAAGGACACATGCCAGGACGACATAGGAACCGAGGACTTGATGGAGTTTCATTATGATAATCCAAGTGAAGAGTATCGATATAAGTTTGAAGGAGAGGAAAGAACTGACGGTCCAGCCGCGCAACTCGTAGTGAGAATGAAAGAAGGGTATTGAGGATCAACCTGAGGAACAAAAGATCATTGAGAGCAGCAACTTTATACCAACCACGGACGCTCAATTTGACCTTGCTTCCCGTGCATTGTCTTGGGACCTCTCGAATCTTGAGAAGCGCGTATCGAAAAATGGGGAAACGACAGCGATAGGATCCAACGGTGGAAAATCTCCGAGCTATAAGGCAGAAAAACGTAGGCAATGAAGGCTGTGGGATGCTGATAACCCCCTTGGGAACTTCGCCTCGTCAGATCAAGGCCGCTCAGGCCGCCAGAGAACTTGGCAGGAAGCGAGAGTTTGGATAGTCCTATAGATGAACATCCCGCCGCTCGAAGTCATCTTGATGGATAGCCCTCCGTGCTACACGCTAGTATGTAGCGTGCAGCTGCACTTCCAAGGACCGAAGCAACCGAAGTCAAAGTACTTGGAAAGCGCCGAACATGATGCATGATGCTTGAGCTTGAGTGTTGACGGGTGACCAGTTACACTTCTTGATCTGTTCGTACGTTTCTAAATTGATAAATCACAAAACAGAAGCGGCATTCGTAATACACACCGTAATCTGTATTCCTCTTCAAATATGTTCCTATATCTCCGTCGCTCTTCCAATCGTTTCTGTTTCGTTCTCAATCTGTTCTAATAGCTCGTCAATTAGCACAAGGCTAGAGCTAGAGGCTCGACCTAAATTCAATGACCACTTTTCTTCAAAAATCTATAGATGAGACGGCGGGATTCCTATGGAATTGGAGCTTGTGCATCGACTGGTGCTTGGTGGTTGGGAGAAGGCAAACGAGAGGGCCTAGGCAAGGCCCAGGCGCCACTCGGAAGCGCTCGAGCACCATCCTAGGGGTGACAGGAGTAGCGTCGGTAAAAGCGAGGTTTGGGTGTTACCAGTGGCGGTTCTGTGTTTAAACTCTTCCAACCTCTCAAGTAAAAGGTAAAGAACGTATCTAAGGAGCTCACTACTGCTGCTGAATGGATTGAACGGCGGCCTGTAGTGAGAAGAGTAAGCGAGAGAAGCTGTTTGCAATTGTTGAAACCAACTTGAAACCAACACTTGGACTCTTCAACTCGCACATCCACCATCAGAAACAAACGATGTTCGCAATCCTGAAATGCTTAACTCGAGTATCGGATAATTATGTCGATGCAAACCTTGGCTTCTACCACGGCATTGAACATCATGGTGCGAATTCTATAGGATGCGGTACTTTGGAGGTACTCAGATAATGGCCAAGTTATTGGGGTATTTCCGATAGATATCCAGTATCTGAGCTCTCTCGGGAATCGGAAATCCATTCCATGCACCAACGGACCGCTTTCTCGATATTGACAGGAGCATCGCTTGTACGGACATCTCTCTAGGGTCCACACCCATGCCACGAAAATGGCAGATGCGCGAAGCGGGGTACATCTCTCCCATTCAACGAGAAGCTGGGTTGAGAAGGACCGGAGAAACTTGCACATAGCCGGCCAAATACGGGTTTTCTGACTCTTGGCCCGCCGGCCCGCTACATTTCGACCACTCTCCACAACGCTGTTCACGCGACTGAGCATCAAATGAATGGCTGCAAAAACTTCGGCGTCGCTATGAATTCGAACTCACTCTCGACTATATAATGCAGCGGCCCCAAGCCTCATTCTTACTCGAATTCCCAGATTCCTGCCATTATGAAGTTCACATTCTTCAACATCCTCGTCCCGCTGGTTTTGGCAACGCTCGCGTATGCCATTCCCGGACCAGGTATCGTCTCTGGGAATACGTTCTCACATGACCCCACGATGTGTAAAGATAGCAGTGGAAAGTGGTTCGTCTTTTGTGAGTGCAAATTTCATGAATAAGTAGTCCGATATAATTAATGCGAGGAAACGACTTTCTAGCGACGGCTCCCGGAATAGAAATCCGCACATCAACAGATCGAACAGCTTGGACTTTGGTAGGAAAGGTTTGGCCTAATGGAGCGTCTTGGACCGACCCTTTCACACTTACTTCCAATGGGTACGTCTTGGGTTGCCTGCATATCGTTCATCCTCTAACTTATATTCTTGATCTCTCAGAAATCTCTGGGCACCTGGTAGGCTCCCCTCAACACATTCCGGAATCGAATCACCTACTACTTTGCTTAGATTGCACGGTCATCGGCAATACATTCTATGTGCGTTGTTTTTTCCCCGCTACTCCGTCTCTGATCTTCTGACCCTTCGGTTCTTCATAAGTTGTACTATGCTGCATCCAGCTTCGGCTCGCAGAACTCTGCTATCTTCTTGGCAAAGTCAACGTCAGGAATGCCTGGTAAGCTATTCTCTAGCCGTCCCTCGATGTCTCTTTCAACCTATTTTCTCATCCAGGGACATGGTCAAACGAAGGCCTCGTAACTCAGACCTCGTCCTCGAACAATTATAACGTCAGTCCTCGCCATCTTCTGTGCTATTTTTTCGTGCTAAATCTACTATCATCCTCTTTCTCTGACTTGGCAAATACGCGAATACGTAGGCCATCGACCCCAAGTGCGTTCCCCACCTTCTTCTGAATCACTCTTAAACCGTTTCCTGACCCCTTTTCTTTCCCTTCTCTCCCGCCTAGTCTCATCATCGATGGAAGCAACTGGTACCTCGCCCTCGGCTCCTTCTGGACCGGCATCAAGCTCCTCCGTCTCAGCTCCTCCACCGGTAAACCCTCCAGCAGCTCCGTAACGTCCCTTGCTCAGCGGACGACCGCAAGCGGCGCTGTCGAAGCTGCTTCCGTCTTCAAGAGTGGCAACTTTTGGTATTTGTTTACGTCCTGGGATAAATGTTGCTCTGGCACGAGCAGCACGTATAATATCCGTGTTGGGAGGTCTTCGAGGTGCGTTGTCATACTCACGCATCGTTGAGGACTGCTAGTGTTGACGGTGGCTTCTCCAGCGTTACGGGACCTTATGTTGATAAATCCAATGTTGCGCTGACTTCGGGTGGTGGTACCCTAGTTCTGTCCACTCACGACTCGGTGAGCAGTGATCCAATAATTTATCAGAGGCTATAGAGTAATGAATTTAACGGCGGCCTCTATTATTTGTAGATCGTCGGACCTGGTGGCCAGGACATCATGTTGGACGGCGATGGCCCCATCCTCGTGTACCGTGAGTGTCGTCATTTTTCACGCCCTCTTATTCGAAGGATTCCTCTAATCTCACGTTCTTCCAGACTACTACACTTCGTCTGGTAGTTTCGTGAGTATTTCTCGTCATCGCCCGTTGTGTAGCCTACTCATGAGTCGTCTTTGGATGATAGCTTGGAATCAACCGACTGGACTTCTCCAGTGGATGGCCCGTAAGCAAATATTCGATGTCTCAACAGGGGAACCAACTGATCTTGAAATGCATAGGTTGTCGTATGATTGCTGATGGTGATCATTGTACTCGGTGGTGTACGGAGCAATATTTCAACACTGAATCGCTAATCAATGCATTCGCTTGTCGTTGACTGAGGGAAATTGAGAACCTTCCAGATACCACACGGTCGTAGAAACAAGGACCTTCGAAAGCGGCATGAAGGAGTGGGGATTTGACCCTGTCCATCGCAAAGCAAACAACGGCAAAATTCGACAGTGTGAAGTGGTTCAATGCCAAAAAAAACTTATTGGACATCATGTATAGTACATCAGTCAGTTGAGAAACATGAACACATAAGCGACCGGCGGATTGAAGAAAAGAGGAGCGAAGGACAATAAAAACATAGGACGAAGTCGTAAGGCGGAGAAATCAAGTAATCGAGTTAGTGGCAGCCCATATCAGTCCTACCACCAGAAAATCTCCCAAACAACACCTCTCCAACACCAGCACCGACGATGATTGATAGGATGAAGCCAACTTGGTATGTCCTACAATAACACATCAGCGTCAACGAAGATAGCGAAAGCAGTTAAACCTCACTGACATAACAGCCAACATCAGAGCAAACCCAAGCGTAGCATGCACAGCGTGAATAAGGCCCCTTACGAGATCCCGCGATAATGCGAAGGGTGGGATTCGCCTCCGATCGATGAGACCAACGTCAACGGGGTGATCGGGGGACTGAACGTGGACATGAGAGCCAGCCAAAAGCTGACTTTCAACATCTCCATCACGGTCTTGTACCCGACTCTGTCCAAGGCTATGGCTCCTTGCGTGTTTGCTCAACGCAATGCCTTGACCGCTGAGGAAAACGAGAAGAAAAGGGTATTAGGACGAGAGCGACGATCACGGAAAGCAGAGGAAGAGGGACGTACGTCGTAGCCCAGTGAGCTGCCATCACGACCTTCCCGGTGGCGACTAAACGTTCGAAGACGGCAAGGAGGAAAAGACCAAGACAAGCCCCGATCATGGCACCAGCGCTCGTGGGAGCCCACCCCAAGAACCAGAGGGTATCTCCAGGTTGCGTATGAAGGTACATGACCATCATGTTCATTGCCTTTTCCAACAACGGAAGAACCAACGTCAACTCGAGGTCCGAACTTGCGCAAGGCGTTGAAAAAGCACTTACACCCATGTCGGATTGACTACCCATGTCAGAATGCTCGTCCGCATCCATTTCCATGCCCATGCCCATATCATGTTGCGCAGAGGCAGTTGATATAGCCACGAAAAGGCAAGCTAGAACACACGAAGCACGAAGGGAAATCATCGCGACTTGGAAAGTGCGGATGAAGAGGGAAAGGGAAAGTTGAGTTCGAACGAAGGAGACGAAGCGTTAGGCCCGTCAAAAGCTAGAAGAGGGGGTCCAACCAAGATAAATGGGTGACAAGAGCGTCACAAGTCACAATTCAAGCAAATTATAATTTTATTTCCTGTGAGAACGAGGCCCGGTAACAGCGAGAGGAACGGTAGCAAAAATTTTATTCGACGTCAAGAAGGTCCCGAGTCATCCCCGAGCCATTCCCTGAGTAACCAGACACATTCAAACAAGGGTCAACTGACAAACGGCAGAGGGGAACCCGAGGAAACCAGAGGACAGCCGAGGCCGGCGATGAGCAGGCCCACATGATAATAGTCTTATCACATCGCTGACACCTGGAGGTGCTTCGTGATGAGAGGTCGATGGATAGGGCATCGAGTACGCGGTAAGCAGCAACCGAAGACATTGACATAACGCTCGAAATTTTTCTGATGGAACATTCGCCAGGGGAAAAATCGGGGATAGCAGTAGGCAGGAGAGAACAGCATCGGACGTCGCAAAGCAGAGCTCGAGAGCGAAAGCAAGAAAAAAGATGGACAGAATTCCCTTCAGCGTCCTCGAAAAGCCGTTACTGAGCAGGAGGCTGAGTAGAATGAAAAGGAGGCGATAGGAGGTGACAGGAGAATTACAGAAGATGTATAAAGGAAGCCTCAAGGGTGGTCGTCGCAGCGGGCGATGAGGAAGGCAAGACGGTATCTGCAAACTGATGTAGGAAGTAAAATGTTNGGGGGGAAAGGAAGGAAGAGAGAACGGAGACGGGTTGAGGTATTTGTGCGTTTTCGTGATTGTGGCGTGGGACCAAGATGAGACATTTCTCCGATTGGTCGAACGACCGCCCTTCGCCTTCATGCTCCCCACTCGATGCCTACCAATACTGCTACTAATCCATTGCCTGTCCACTCCACCGTGCAGCACATCCCTTTTTAGAAAGCTATAGATACACAGAGTTCACATCATACATTCGTAGTACGTCTACAAGGATAGAATCAAGCCTTCTTGGTCCTCTGCGGAACACTCTGCTTGTAGAAATACGCCATAATGCCCTCCGTATGCGTAGCAGTCAAGTTGAACAGTGGATGTGTAGCGTTCTAGGATCATGTGTAAGCGAGGGAACGATGAAATATGGTCTTGGTACTTACGACGCGGTTAACATCCCCTCCGACCAACTTCGACCCCGTCTCATCTTCTGACCAAGAGAGCGATGACAGGAATATTTCTTTGCGGAGTTGGCCTAGAGGTGTACCTATGGACAAAAGCAGTGGTCAGGACGGTTAACATGGATTGGCAGGTTGGGATTATGAATTTATGAGACAAACGAGGGAGGACCAACTTACCATCATTCGGCGTCGGTGTCCACGCGTTAGCGATCTGCTCTCGCCGCGTAGCCGAAGGTTGGACGCGATGCTGAGCAGAAGACAAGCCAGAGAGACAGTACATCGTATGGTATGCGTCTGCATTCCTAAACGCGGACGCAACAAGTGGAAGATGATTAGGTTACAGGTATCAATGATGCAGGAGTAGGAGACGTACTTGGGTGGTTTATCACGTAGCCCGCCATTGGGATGTTGACCTGCGAAGAGGATATATTCTTGGAGGGCAGTCCTATTGAAGAGTGCGTCTATTAGGTATGAATCAGTAGGAGGCGACACATGGAGGGAGGACAGAACATGTACCATCGACGTCAGTCCACGACTGCTCTTCCGTGCTTTCATTCTCTGGCGGCTCCGTAGCGACATCGCCCAAACCAGCCGACACTCCAAGGACCTCCAGCAACGCAAACGCCCCACCAACCCACCACGAATAACACCCGTCCACCAGCTTGTTCGTCCTCCCCTTGAAGCCACCAATTTCCACCGCCGAACCCTGCATATTCACCAACCATCGCAATAGTGATTTCGTATTGATTTGCGGCGCAGAGGAAGACGAAGCGATGAACGGCCGTAGCATCACCCACGCGGCGAGTGCGCAAAAGGTATAACCACCATGTGCCTCACCCAGTGGTGGTCGGGGACTGGAGAGGAGAGATTCCGGGGATGGCGTGTCTGAGGAATAATAGGGCTGAGAAGCAGATGAGAAGCCGCCTTCGTATGTCTGCAGCGAAGCAATGAAGGAAGCAGTGCCTTGGACTAGCTCCGGAGTCAGGATGTCGAGGAGAGTTGCGGTGACGAGGAGACAGTAGATGCCTCGGACATCGACTTCTGCATGGTGGGCGACGAGGAAGGAGCCGTCTGGCTGTTTCAGGGACATGAAGAACTGATACATCTTCTGGCTGGGGACTGATGGGTAAGAGTGAGGAGGAGAATGGGCAAGTGAGACACGCACCGATCTATCTGATCCCATCCTCCTTTGTCCCCAGGTTTGCCTGCGATGGCCAGTGCACAGACAGCCGCGTAGGTTGGCAGTAGATGAGGCGACTGTCCCGGACCCCCTCCGAATCCACCATCAGGATGCTGCCATGATAGGATAGTATCGATCGCTCTAAAGGAAACCTCAGAGACCGCCCAACTTTAGGAGATCTAACGGCACGCGCACCTCTGCTTATTCCCTGGATCCAATCCAACCTGCAACAAACTCAAACCCTGCAACGTCCAGAACATCAGCCACGGCTGGCTCGCATCCTGACTCGTGTAACGCTCCGGAAAGCCTTGGATGAGATTGCGTGCGATAAACTGGAGATGTGCGGTTCTTTCGAGTTTTGGCTTTTGTGCCGAAGGTAGCGATGGGTCTGGAATGTGTTTGCGCAAGATCGATTCAGTTTCGTGTTGCGTCGACGCAGTAGGAGTTGGGAATCCGTCAGTTGGTGTGGGTCGAAGTGAGGCAGTCATGGTGCTGCTAAAGGGAAGGAATGAACTGGGAAAGAACAAAAGAAAAGAAACATGGCCGGCAAGAACTGAGGTCGAAGATCAAGATCTCAGTCAGGAACACCTCGTAATCTCAAGCGCTTGATACTGCAAGCGCCCACCTAACCCAGCACCTCGTCTGCAAAATTTGTGCAAAATCGTTCTAAAGCCCCAATCAAAATGTGGGCGATCTTAATGCGCATTTGGGAGCGATGACAAGAAAGTCCTAGAAGCGCTCTGGCGGGCTGAATCGACGCCTTCAGCAAGACAATGCCAAAAGCTGGTTGAAAGCTGGACAAGTCGAGCGAGAAGTAGAGTAGACCTATGGCTTTAGTAGTTTTAGTATGTTTTCAATGGGTTTTTGGGCTGGATGACGCACCTTGTTACTACAGCTTCCTCGCCTCAAACGAGGATATGGGCTTATACTACGGCTCGCTATGACGCATATAGTCAGGTTATTCGGGGACCAAAGAAGTGACAAAATATTCACTAAATTCTCTATGCCTACTGCTGATCCCACCGCTTCCCGTAAACCGGAAGCGACTCAGTTTCTAGCTGGACCCATCAGGAATGTAAATGATTCTCTTGGGCACACGCCAACTTTGCTAATCCTTTGATTCAGCCTCTCGTAAGCATATAAGGAGATGGACGTACCACATACCTTCGTGGGCGTACAGCGTTTCGGACAAGGTTCGAGCGGGAGGTATATCGCTTCCACGCCGACTACGCCGACTAATCCTTATAAAACCACTCACATATACTTTGCCTAGGACATCGCATTGNCCCCCCCAATGCTTGAGCTTGGAGCTCCAAGAGAATCACAGGGGTATGGACAGCTGAATTCTGGTAGACTCGTAGGACGAGAGCAAGTTCGATTGTGATGGTGGTGGTTGAGAGAGAGAGAGGCCCAAACACAGCAGCAAACATCGAGGGTTTGCAGCCGTGTGAAAGCCGCATTTCGCGAGAAATAAGGGCGAAGAGCTCCTCCTAGGGTGGATGACCGCTATCTCAACGTTCCTCTTCTTTGATGGAGTATGAACGATGCGTCTACGACAAGGAAAGGGGTAAAAGAGGGACGCCTCAGGAGGGTCTCCTATCCTTGAATCATCGGATTTGGCACTTTCGGGAAGTTTTGAGTGACCTGACATGCGCGAGGACCAACGGAAGGCATGAAGAAACTAGGTCATGTGTCTCATGCTATTCTATGGACGACACGCCATAGGTTTCAGGAGGTGTCGAGAGTTTTCTACACCAAGGAGAGTTGCTTGAGATAATTACATGATCGATTTTGTATGCGCTGGGAAGGAATTGCGGAAGACTCAGGCATCCCAAAGAAATTGTATCTAGGGCTACGGGTGCTAGGCACGAAGCAATTTCCGAGTTGGTCGTGTCGTTCATCTTTCAAGGAGACCAAGAACGATTGGATTGGTGGCGTGGAGGACTCGGACTCAGTCCCCAGCAGCAAGAAGAGCTCGCGAGTAGACCTAGATTGTCTTAATATCAGAGACTCGCTATTGCGAATCATTCGTGGATTTGGGGTACGAGAACGACGTGTTATCTTCCGGGAAAAAGCATGACCTCTCTGACAGTCCTGTAACGTGCAGTGCAGACCCGGGCTGCATCGGATACGATATGCATAGACTGGGCTCAGTAGTCTGACGGTGTACGAAGATAACGTTACCTTAAAGCAGACTCAAGGAGATAAGGATCATGGACTTGGGGAGGTATCCGAGTCTCCGATTCCAGTTCGCATCTTCTAGGGTGTATTACTAGTATTCGGTGGAGAGATTGGCTGCAATACTTACGCGAGGCTCCATCATAGTCGGTGTCATTAAAACTTGGCCACTTGAGCAGCATCAAAACCAAGAAGTTTGGGGTTGTCGTCGAGTCAGCTAGCAAGCGCTTATGCTAGCGCCGAGAACTTTTCTGATTTTCTCAGCTTCAAGCTCATGATGCCATGTCGCACTAGTACTTTGCTCCTACCAAGGCGTTCATCTTCATATTCAAACATTGTCCTCGGCGAGCTCTCGTAACCGGGAAACTTCCAACTTCATGGCAACGCTTCTAGCGCCAGAACTGGCTCTACTGTACTCTTCCATGCCATGGCCGACCACGGCGCTATCAGACAAACGGTATACTTGATACCTCTTTCAACTAGTCGGTGCCTACGTATCAGGATGATGTATAGGACTATAAATAAGAGTAAGTTCCATTCCTAACTCAATTCTTTTGACCTATAATTAACTTCTGCACTAGGACAATATGCTCCCCCTTCCGGCTGGGAGACGTTTTACGAAGCCTTCGACAAGCCTTCGATGCTTAAGACTCCAAGAGACATTACCTGGTATAAGAACTGCTGGTCAATGAAGGATTCGAACGACAACACCGACATTCTCTTGTCGTGTCATCGTCATCATGAACTTCCGAGGATCCTTCCCCTTTTTCCTGGTGCTCGGAATCGCTCTGGCGGCGGCGTCTTCACCAGCCAATATAGCGCCCCCGATTTCCGACGAAGAGTCAAAGTCGACGCTCCGGGCTCGTGATGGCTGGAGCCTCAGGTTCCCGCGTTCGTTCGCGGCTGAGGCGATTCAGCAGGTCAGTCATCTGTCGTCTCCGTATCACTTCGAGAGATTGACACCAATGGCTTACCTCGGAAGCATGCCGACGGGGACGATGTTCCCAAAAGAAAAGGAGCTCCCCCACCTCCGCCCCCGCCTCCTCCGAAGCCCAAATCTAACAAGCAACAACCTGCGCCGAAGGCCAAACCCAGTCCGGGGAAACAATCTGCTCCGAAAGCTAAGCCTGGTCCGGGGAAACAACAAGCCAAAAATAACAGACCCGCGAAAAACGGCGCGTCCTGCGCCATCAGACGACGTGGTATACTCATCGGAAAACGCGCTTTTGATCCTGGTTGTGGTAAGGCAACATCACGCGTCGAGAATGTACTCACCTCCTTGACCTGCCTCAGATGAAGCCAGTCTCACTCTTGGCGGTGTGACGAAGCCAATCAAGAAAGTCGGTCAACAAGGCAATTCTGCCATCACGTACCAGGTCACAGGTGGCTGGCCTGACCCTACAAACGGACAAGTCGTTACTGCTTATGCCAAAACCGGTAAAAGTACGTTACGCTGCTCTTCACTGTCCACGTTCGCGTTCGTTTCCGATCCCTTTGACTCATGATTCTCTTTCTTACAGCCCCCGCCGAAACTTTTGCATCCGAGATCAAATGGCTCGGCAAGACCGATCAACTCCTGGCTGAAGGCAAATTTGGAGACCGGCAATTTATCGTCTTCCATGGTGTGTCTGGGAAGAAAGACATTGTGGGCACGACGTACTGGACGAACCTCGCGGAGAAGTTTATGCGGAAGGGGGATATAGCTGGGTGCGAAGCGGAGGTGAAGAAGACCTTGTTGCCGTTGATTTTGAAGGAGGCGAAGGTCTATGTGTACGTTCTCGTCACGAAGAATCTAATACGCAAAACTAACTGTTGGTGCTCACAGGGATAAATACAAGGTTCTCCACACAGACGTTCAACCAGGAAACGTCCTTTGGGACGCAGCTGGTACCGATCCGACTCTCATTGACTGGGGCCGAGCGGAAGAGGTAGCTGCGGTATGTTTGCATATTTCCTTTCAACGTCTCCTCTCATTGATGTATCGTAGTGGGATAACGCTATTGCAGATCGTGTGACCAAGCAGGCGACGTTCTCATTCTTGAAAGGAGATGAAAAGATCTGCCACGATCTCAGATAGACTTTTCAACGTTCTGTATACGAAGTCGTCGGCGCCTGACAGCGTCTAATAAACTTGCGAGCCACATCCTTGAACCCTTGGTCATGAAACAGAGCCAGTTTCTCCTTCAATTCGATGCTGTTTTCCTCGATTGACCCCACCCAGCGATCTTCTCAACAACTGATGTCTGAGAACTCATAGGCCCCGAAGCGCCCAACGCCGTTCACTGTTTCTGGTTTTCTACGGCCCTATGGGGTCCCTAGCAACTGCTACTTCTCGCTTTGAACTTGAACCATACCCCTCCACACGGCCACCATCTATCAGGACATCGGTGAAACTGGGCGCAATAGGCTGGCGCGCACCAAGAGCACTTTATCGGGCTCAACGGATCATAGGCGCGCTGTCACAGCCTGCCCAAAGGATCTTCGTCATTGAAGTGATAGGCTACCCCAGCGCTTGCGGTTGACAACTTGATCAAACCTTCAATGAAAATTGAATGTTCTCTTGTTGTTCTCCTTTGCTACGCCAACCACGGGGTCGACTAGGTGAAGTGAAACGTTCGTTGATGGAAACCTCTCGCGTCTTCAGCAACTCGACATGAATGGGCTCGGCGCCCGAGGCGTAATTCGACGTTTTCGGCGCTGGGGTACATGCTCAGGTTTGCGGTCATGCGTCAAGGTATAAAAGATGATCATGGTGCTCTAACTTTTCCTCAGGTTGATCCTCCACATCTATTCTCTTCGAGCGTCTGGCTGGTCCGTCCTCGAAACCCAAAAACTCCCTCCAGCTACTTCCTATCATCACCTTTTCACCACCATCATGAACTTGCGATCCGTCCTCGGCTCCACCGTCGTCCTCGCCTGCGTACTGCCTGTCTACTCGTCCCCCATCGCCTTCGCTGACGATGAGAACTACAACGACTTCGCCATCGAAGCCCGTGGATACGATACATCAGACTTCGCTCTCAATCTTAGAGAGCTGGCCGCTGCCTATGGCTCGCCTGACTTCGTGAGTTTTCGACCATTCCTTCACCTCATCCACACCACCTAACCATAGCCTCCATGTACTCTAGTACGATGCCCCAGCTTCCTTCGGAAAGCGGGCTCCGCCTAANGAAAAAGNCCATCGCCCGCTCCGGTGCCTGTTACGCCACGACCAGCGTCGGGCTCCAAGCCACCCGCTCCAATCGCCGGGGAACCAGTCTCCACGACCGAATACCCCTACTACCCCTAATAATCGACCCCCTCCTCCGGGTCAGAGGCCTCCACCAGCCACAGGCGCGTCCTGTACGATCAGACGCCGAGGTATTGCGATTGCGAAACGCGCGTTCGACACAAATTGCGGTAGGTTTCCTCTCTCGCTGCGTTACACCATAGCAATCAACCTCATATCCATTGTCATTGTAGATGAGGCTAGTCTCACTCTGGGTGGCGTTACCAAGCCTATCAAGAAGGTTGGGCAACAAGGAAACTCTGCGATCACGTATCAAGTTACCGGTGGTTGGCCCGATCCAACAAACAGCCAAATCGTCACCGCCTACGCGAAGACAGGGAAAAGTACGTGGCCTTGTCAGCAATATGCTTGTCCAAGGCACTCACGTATCTTTTCGCATGCGTGTAGCGACCGCGGAAACGTTCGCGTCGGAAATCAAGTGGCTCGGGAAGACAGACCAACTCCTTGCCGAAGGTAAATACGAAGATCGACAATTCATTGTTTTCCATGGTGTTACGGGCAAGGCCGACATCAAGGCTACGCAATACTGGAGGAGTCTCGCGGAGAAGTTCATGGTCAAAGGGGATATAGATGGTTGTGAGGCCGAATTTACGAAGACTTTGCTGCCCTTGATTCTGAAAGAAGCAAAAGTCTATGTGTACGTCCTTCCTTGCTCCCAACTTCGCTTGTCAAGAGTCAAAATACTGAGGACGGTGCGTTTTCTAGGGATAAATTCCAGGTCCTTCATACCGACATCCAACCAGGGAACGTGCTCTGGGACAATGCTGGTACCGATCCGACTCTCATCGACTGGGGACGTGCCGAAGAGGTCGCTTCGGTGAGCAATATCATGCTTCGAGCTCTGAAAATCACTCACTAACGAATTCTGTGCTCTCTACAGTGGAATGATGCCATCGCCACCCGTGTCACCAAGCAGGCAAATTTCTCATTCTTGAAAGGAGATGAGAAGATTTGCTACGATCTTCGGGAAAAGTGAATTATATAAAGTACTTCCTTCTGTGCTTACTCTAATTGTACGATTCCATGAATGGTCAACATTAAGTTCTGTACAATCATTGGTGATCACGTACTTGAGTGACAGAATGAATCACCCAAGTCCATGAGCTGGAGGTCTGGGACCTGGGACCATTGCCGGCTTGCTGTCGGCACTTTTGGATTTAGGCGCTCAAGCGGGCTTGAAGAGCTTGAACTCGTCGTAAGAAGCTTCAAAGCTTCAAGTATTGACTCTGAGGAGGCTCTCTTGCTCACTGTCGAACCCCGTCTCCTATCGAATTCCACGAGTCATGAAACGCCTATCGACTTCAATCTGCCCGATCTCCCAGACCAAATGTTTGAGTTGCATTTGAATTTCCGGCCATAGCGAGGCCTCCGGTGAGCTTGTAATTGTGGGCTTAAGAGTTTGCTGATCTGAATACTGGCAGGAAATTCTGTCTGAATTTGTAGATTGTCAAGTCATACTTCCGTTCGAATCCGCTTCTCTGGCGATCTAGCTTTGAGGAAGCCGGAATGTCTATTTTCTAGTCCGAATCTCAGATCTCAGACTTCAGCTTCAAGCTTCACCGGTCACCCTCCACTTCTGCCGAGTTCGTCAGCGGCCTAAACGGAGCACCGTGCTCTGGTATGAGCGTGCAGTTTCCAATGAGGTTATCAATTTTAAACAGCCTCTGTCATGTCTACGACGCTAAGCCCACACCGCCCGTTTTGTAGGCCTTTGAGGCTCGGAGATCCTCAGCCGCTGTCTGGTACCGCCGTGATGGTTTCCCCATTGTTTCCAGAAATCTGCGCTGGAACCAAATGCACCAAACCGTGAAGATACCAAGACCAAATGGGCGGGCAGCAAGGTCGAACCAGAGCGGCCTTTGCCAGTATAAAAACCTTCGTCCAGTCTGTCCTCGTTCCTCAGGTTGATCCTCGACACTCTTCTACCCTCTTCACTGCGAGCTGCGTGGCCGGTCCACCAACTCTTTCCTTTCTTTATTCTCCACGCTCCCCACTCTATAATATAATACTGCGCCTCATCATGAACTTACGACATGTCATCGGCTCTTCCGTCCTCCTTGCTTGTGCCCTCTACGTTTACGCGTCACCCATCATCTTAACTGATGATGTCTACGACGTTGAAGCACCCAGCTACGGAACTGCTCCAGAGTTCCTGAAACCGAGTGGACTCCCTTACGCAGACGACTACTATTTCCCTGAAGAGGTATGTTTCGCCCTGTTCAACTCTCATCGACCATGACTGATCGCGCTCCCAGGACGATGCCTTCGCCTTGAATAGACGAGGGCGAGGATTCAAAGTGCGACCTCCGAAGAAGCAGCCATCTGTTCCGGCTCCTGTCATACCAAAGATTCCATCCGTGCCTGCGCCTGCTGGTGGTCCCGCTATTCCCCAACAGAAACCTTCCACACCAGCCCCTGCCCCACCTCCCGCTCCAGTTGCAGTTCCAATTGGCCCGATCAAGAAGCCCACTATACCTGGCCCGGTCATACCTCAAAGGAAGCCTCCCGTAGCTGTGCCTCCTCCTATTCCTGCTCTTCCAAACAAGAAGCCATCTTCACCGCGTCCTGCTCCCAGTGCACCCAATCCAGTGCCGAAGCCACCCCATGGAGGTGCCCAAAGGCCTGAGACTTTACCAGCTGGTCCCCTTCAACCCGCTCGGACGCCTCCAAAGCAGAAGCTACCTGAGAACCACGCAGCCTGCGCTGTACAACGCCGAGGCATTCTGATCAAGCGAGTGTTTTCCACTAGCTGCCGTAAGCTTGCCATCACTGAATCTCTTCTACTCTGGCCTGTTACTAACTGGCATGTCCCTCTTAGCAACTGCGTCTCTCACTCTCGGCGGTGTGACGCGTCCCATAGTGAAAATACGTGACGAAGACCAAGGCAAATCTGCGATCACATATAGCGTCTCAGGTGGCTGGCCTGACCATTCCACTGGTCAATATGTTCCCGCTTTCGCCAAGACTGGTAGATGTGGGTGCTTTCCTACCTAATCCGTACCCATATGTCCCGTTTATTGATCTGATTCTCTCCCAGTTCCCAACTACGACTTCTCCAGGGAGGCTGCATCACTCCATCAGGTTGGACAACTCCTTGCCGAGGGTCAATATGATGGTCGAAGCTTCATTGTCCTTCGTGGTATTCCTGGCATGAAAATCTTTGGCACTCAGTATTATGGAAGACTCTATTATCATTATCTGCAAAGAGGGGACATCGAGGGGTGCAAAGCTGAAGTCAGGCAATCCCTAATCCCCTTGATCGTTCAGGATGTTCAGCGCCATGTGTATGTCCCTTTCTTTCTCCGCATCTTTGGCTTCAATCGATTCTTTACCTTTGCGTCTTCCCTTAGGAACCAATTCCGTCTCTTTCACACAGACATCCACCCCGATAATGTTTTGTTCGACGAAAGTGTTTCCCCGATGATGGCAAGACTGATTGACTGGGGCAAGGCCGAGCAACAACCTGTGGTGAGCAGTCTTACCTCGTTGATCACATCGAGTGCCCGCTAATCACTGTGTGTGCTCTGTGTTAGTGGACCGCGAATCTCGCTGACCGAGCCCGTATCCAAGCGGACCGTATGTTCCTGGAATCCGACGACACGAAGATTTGTCAATGATGCTCAAGGCGTGTACTATACATCTGTTAGGTAATAGAAGCTTGCAACCCCCCCTGGTACTGGCGCAATAAGAGATAATGATGGTATCCGACATAGCTGTATTAACATATTTTCGACCGCATCAAACTTTATACCGTCAACTGGCCCTCTCCCAAGACTCCGCCAAAGCCGTCCTTCAGACACATTCAATGTACTTTGCTATTTCACTTTGACTCGTACCCATACTACCAGTTCCAACGTCAACCACGCGAGTCATGAAACGTGACCCAGTCGCAACAGCATTCGGTTGAGGTCTCGCTCCGTTGGCCAGTATCTCGGAAATTTTGAGAGGGGTAGCCGTGAAGAAGTTCCGTCGACGAGGTAACGGTCAAATTCAAGATGTCCGCGGCCATCGTCCCAGAAATCAACGATGCGAAGTGTTGATATGGCGTTGAAAATCTCTGCTATAACCTGGCCGGCGAACTCTTCTTCATCGGTAGTACATGAGAGCACCAGGTATTCCAACCTTTTGCTCAGAAATTGATGTGCTTGCGCTTCATCAAGAAATTCTTCGAGGAGTACAGACTTTACATAGACATGTTGAGCTACGACTCATATGTTCTCTAAGGAGAGGACTCACCGTATCTGGAGAGTAAACGAGACATTTCAGATTTGGTAGGCGGCTAGACAACATCATGATGTCTTCGCATTCGAAAGCATCCAACATCGCGAGATATTCAATACGATAAAACGGCCCCTCGGCTTCCACATCTACGGCACCAAGAGACAGCGTATCAGGAAGGATGAGGCCCAAGTGAGTGACCTTATGAAGAGCGGGATGGTTGCCGTTTAACAGGTAGTCAGAGATGGTAACAACCAGCTTCTTCAAGCAGGGGAGTAGTTCGGGAGAGTGTATGGGTGAGGAGAATGAGAATAACGGGACTTCCAAGTGCTCGATCGAAGGATGGCCGTGAAGGAATTCAATAAACTCATGCGCTTCTTCTTCATTATCCATCTCCTCGCCATCCCAGATAAAGGTAGAGAGCTGGGACATACGAAGCGAGGAAAATATGCCTTCTCTAGCAGATTGGGGTACCTTTGACACCGCGGTCATTTCAAAATGAGCCAGCCCCGTGAGGAAAGGTAGAATTTGTAGAATCATAACCCAAAAATCCGAGGTTGCTTCTGCCATCCTGAAGCCGAATGGAGGGGAGCTTAGGGCGAATTTGCGGACGTGAGTCCCAAGGACCCCATTGTTCTTCGTGATATTCTCCAAGAAGCTTCGTAGCCTGATCAATCGTGTGTCTGGCTTGCCCCTACTGCGGCAAAATGAAACACTTCCATAGAGGAGTGGTTCGGCAACGGATTTCAATGTGCGCGACACTAGAATCAGGCTCAGAAGTGTCGGCGTTTCCTCTAGGTCAACGCTCCTTAGGATAAGGAAGATTAGTTCCAGAGGGAGTTTTTGATGCATGGACTGATTGTCGCTGGAGAGAAGCACGATTCCTTCCTGGCTCAACCACACGCTCACTGTTTGTTGAACGTGGGAAGTAGTAGTCCCACGGTCAACAGATGCGCGTCCAAGTTCGAACCTCTGTTGCGCCGTCAACCTCCCTCAACTCTAGCCTACACATTCGTCACATCAGCGTTCAACGTTCAATGCGTGGCAGTCGAATGAAACTGCAAATTTGAACCTTCGTCGAAAGATGGCCAAAATTTCGAGCCCATTCGTCCAACCACGCCAGTCGCATTGACAAGAAACGGCCCTTGAGGATCTATTTGCTAACCTACGATGTACTAGGCATAGGGAGTAGGAATGTACTGGAATTTAACGGGGTGTCGAGTGAGCACTTGAACCTCCTACCTTACAGATCGGCTAATTTCGACATTGAGACAGGCAAAACGCCTGCCATTGTGCACAGCGCCCGACGTTTCTTTGGTTACCTCAGATCTCAGTAGCGAACACTGCTATCCTAGCGTGAACAGGTCCAGACGTCCAATACTTACTCCAGTATTGACCTGTCATACTTCAAACTTCCGCGTATGTACCTGCCGAGTGCGCCGTCGGCCTCTGCGGAGCTCTGATCCCTCCAATCTGGCGAGAGCGCGTAGTGCTGCAAGGAGATCTCTACTACGCATAGCCACGCCGTCGATCCATACGCCCATGCTAAGCNTTTTTTTCGGGCTTTGAGGCTCGGACATCGCCCATCTGAATTATCGTTATTTCCTCANTTTTTCTCGCAATATTCACTCTTCAAACAGACCATGGTCATACCAAGACGACACGCGGGCAGCAAGGTCCCAGTGTACCGAGCCTCGATGTCGGTATAAAAACCGTTGTCAAGAGTCCTTTGGTTCCTCAGGTTGATCCTCAATACCCCTCTTCCATTCTCACTACGAGTTGCGTGGCTGGCCCACCACCTCTTTTCTTTCCTTCATCGCCTACACCTCACATCGACTTCCACCATGAATCTCCGACAAGCCCTTGGTTCCGTTGTCGTGCTTGCTTGCGTCTTATACGTCCAAGCGTCTCCCGTCCTCTTAACTGAGGACGAAAGCTACAATATCGAAGCTCGTAGCTACGAAGGTGCTTCAGAGCCGCAGCTTCGCGGACTTCCTCTGGCCGTTAACTACGATTTCCCTGAACATGTAAGTTTCAATGACTTCTTTTATGCATCGAACACGGCTAAATGTACTGATACAGGATGAAATTTCCTCTGTGTATAGGCGAGCGCCACCAGTGGGGAAAGCACGACCAAAGAAGCAACCAACCATTCCTGCTCCTGTGACGCCGAAGAATCGGCCGTCAGTGCCTCCTCCCGCCAGCGGTCCCCCTACACCACAGAGGAAGCCTTCCACSCCTGCYCCTGCCCCTCCAAAYAAGAGRCCTAYGTCGCCAGGTCCTGGTCCAGCACCGCTYCCTCCAAATAAGCGGCCTTCGTCACCAGGTCCCGCACCGGTCACACCTAATCCCGCGCCCAAACCACCTCTGGGAGGCACCCAGCAACCTGGAACTCCACCTACTCGTCCCTCTCCACCTGGTCGTGTTCCTCCCGATCAAAAGCCACCGCAGAACCAAGCGTCATGTACCGTCAGACGACGCGGTATCCTTACCAAACGTGCTTTCAATATCAATTGCCGTGAGTTTGCTGTTGTTCTTCATCTGGCTCAACTAATGTATTGTTTCGTTTCAGCGACGGCATCTCTAACTCTCGGCGGAGCAACGCGTGCCATCCAGAAGCTGGAAGGGCAAGGCAAATCCGCGGTCACTTATCAAGTCGTGAACGGCTGGCCCGACCCTTACACAGGTCAAAATGTCCTTGCATTCGCTAAGACGGGTAAATGTGTGTACATCCCTTTTTCAATTTTGAAAAGTAGAAACGTCCAACTGCTTATTGATTTTCCTCAGCTGCCACCGATCAGCTCACAACGGAGGCGACATGGCTCAATCGAGTTGGGCAGTTGCTTGCCTCTGGTCAATATGACGGCAGGAATTTCATCGTCCTTCGTGGAGCTCCTGGTGTCCATATCCTCGCGACCCAATACTATCGTTCCCTCTATATGACTTTTTTAAGCAAGGGTGATATCAATGGGTGTAAAGCCGAAGTCCGACGTTCCTTGATCCCTCAAATCGTTGCAGACGCTCAACACTACGTGTATGTGACCCGTCATACTCTCTCTCTCTCTCTCGTTGCATGTGATGCTCAACCATCGTATCGCTATTTAGGGCACAATTCCATGTCTTGCACAGGGATATCCATCCTGACAATGTCCTCTTTGATGAGCGATTCAATCCTATCAAAGCTACTCTCATCGACTGGGGCTTGGCCGAGCAACAACCTGTGGTAAGACATCTATCCCTTTTTGTATGTATCCCGCCCTTACCTTGATATGTTTTGGATTAGTGGACTGCAGCTCTTGCTGAACGTGTCCGTGTTCAGGCTGACCGCACGTTTTTGGAGTCGGAGGAAACGAGGATTTGTGTTCAATGGTAATCGAGTACGTACTAGGTGTTGTTGAGGTGGATAGGATGTTTGGGGTACATATGTAGTGTTCAATGCATTGTGAATGATCCCCTGCCCGTTCGAGTTCACCCGCCTCTACGCTTGCAAAGTCCGGTTCCGTCAGTCAGTCTTTACTTGTTCCCATACTTCTCATCTAATCTCGGTATTCCATCAAGACGAAGTCCGATCGCGGCATTTTATTCCCCCACCTACACTATATACTTACATATTATACATCCACGGTAATAAAGTGAAGTCAAACAACGATATACAAGGTTAACAACTCCAACCTGATCGCAACTCTGATGACCTCTACTTGGCAACGCTCGCGGTTTCACAGACGAACCACAAGATCAGCTAGTCCAAAGGATCGCCGCTTCTCATTGACGTTGCGAATGAGGATCTCCTCTTCAACAGTGTAGAGGAAGCCTTCCGCATACGGCGTGTTACGACCGATGAATTGCAACGATGTAAACAACCGTTCCTCGCTGGGGGTGGTGGCGTAGACAGTGTCCAAGTACTTGAGGTAGATTTGAAGAAAGGACATACATATATCCCAGGACATCTCGATCATTTTGAGATACTTCAACGTTGGTCCAACGATGTTCATCCAGAAATGCTGCGGGTCTAGTGGCGAATAGTCGTGAAGTGCGAATGATTCAATCTTCTTGAGGGGGAAAGCTTTGATGGCCTTTTCGATGAAGAGGTCATAGGTCGTATTATCGGGTAGGCAAAATGCGGCAATGAATGGGGGGTCATCCGGCCATCTCTCCGATGTCGTGCGGACTTGGCACCAAAGGTACTGATTAAGATAAGGCCCGCTTAGCATGAAAGTGGGGAGGCACTCATTCAAGGGCGAGGCACTGGATGGTGACGGCCATACAAGAGAGCGAGGGAAGCAAGAGACCGCCCCGCGGAGCAAAGACAAAATATCGGCGTCTGTGGTTGTGTTGTTGGGGAAGCAGCTCACTGCCGACGGCTGGAATCTAAGGTGTCGCAAGACACTTGCTACGGATTGTGCATGGTCTTCGGACAGCCAGAGTTTGCGTAGTCGAGGTAAGACAAGGTCTGGCTTCGGGTCGGTACTAGGCAGACTCGGAGGGAGTGCAGACACAAGCCTAAGGTCCTCCAAGTTTGGCAAGGAAGATAAAGTATCATAGAGTTCTTGGTAGGACACAAAGCGAGTTTGGTCTCGGAGCTCGAGTAAGGTTAGAGTTGGGGCCAAGAGGAAGAAGTTCCATGGCACTCGAATAGAACAGAGGGTGAGTGATGTCAGCTGCGGGGGAGCAGCACCTCCGAACAGTTGCGGGTCGTTGAGGGTCGGTATCTCGAAAGGATGATTATCCCGGTAACCTAGCTCCAAGGCCTTGAGAAGGGGAGCCCTTCCACGGAGCTTCTCGTTGAGCGAGTAAGACAAGCCCACGAAGGTGTTAAGCTCTTCGAGTCGATGGAGTTGGGCAAGGATGAGGTCCGCCGAGTCTGCTTCCAATCCGTAACGTGACAGATCAGTCCTCCGAAAATTTAGTGGCGCTTCCGTTCCAGTGTGAGACAGACGAGCGGCGATGACCTCGGGAGGAGTTGAGAGCTCATCGCTATCGGGAGAGCAAGGTATAGTAGTCCAGAAGGAAGGAGTACTGCAGATGATGCATTGATGCTGTGCCAGTCCTTGCAGACGAGGGACAACTTCCGCAGGTCGTGGATGTTAGGCATGTTCGACTTGAACTCGGGACAGAAGCGATACGACAGGTGCAAAATCTTGATTGTGATTTCGTCTGGTAGGTCCAGAATACCCCTTTGAACTGGTGCCAGGGACAAAGAAGGCATAGCGGAGCCTTCGGAGAGGAGAGACAATGAGACGGATGGCGGAGGCGAGGCTGGTTGAAGTATTGGGTTTAGGCACAAGGACCGACGAATATCACTTGAGTTTATTTATACGACGAAAGCCACTGTATTCGAGTGGCATTTTGCATGGCGACGGTGACGAAGAACAATATGGACTGTAATTTGAAGACATCGGGTCATGTTGAAAGGCAAGACAAAAACAGGTTCGTTATTTTGATCGCCACGGGTAGACACGGATGAGACATTTTTCGAAGTTCAACATCGAGACAATAAAGTCTTCCATTCTAAACTACCAGCACGTCGATAGACTGAGAGCATACTGAGGTCACATTGCGCAGAGAGACATAGCCGATTCTGACTTCGTTCCAACCGTTCAGAAATCACGCGAGATTTGGAGGTGAGTGAGACGACATAATAAGGGTAAACAACATGGCAAGGTGGGGAGAGTGCAGTATGCTCGATCTTGTACTCAAGAAATTCGATGATTCAGACAAGTTCAGACATCGCAGTGCACATTGAGTGCACAGGGACAAGATCCTGATCAGCCGGCTGCCCCGGGCCGTCACGCGTCACGCGTCAAGCGCCTATCTTCTGTTTGTGAGGCGTTTTCCTTCCAATGGCTTTCCTCAGACTTTCTTCCAAGTTGCCTACCAGGACTCACAGTCGCGATGATCGAATATAGCTGACCATGGGTCACGCTCGCTTCTTTAGTGCGATTCCCCAAGGATCTTGGGGGGGAATGCGATGAACACCGGAACTTGAAACACACCGTTAATTCTCTTGAGGTTCCCCACAAGTGCCCCAACATGGTCCAAGGACTGGGGAATAGAGAGCCAGATGAAAAGTCGGTATGGTGTGTGCTGCTTTCAAACGTTTGAAACTTGCATGTCTCTGATTCCTCGCAAACAGCCTTGGCTAGAATCTTGACACCAACCACATTGCCAATCACAAGTCCATGTGTTCTACTCAATTGCAAGTGGTGCACTTGATACCACTCAAGATAGTGGTGCTATAGGGGCATAGCTCAAAACGTCTACCAGAACGACGGATTGACAGCTAGTCTTCCCCGGCGCCTTGGGGTTTCTAGCCTGTGATCAACCATTACGTTTCGAGTATCGTTGTCCATGAAGTCGGTCCGACCATGAGGAAATCCATCGTCAATGGAGTACTCTCCCTTCATGTTCAGAGTCTGTATAAAAGCTAGCCATTCCTGGCTGTGTATTCCTCAGGTTGATCCTCGAAACACACTCCTTCAAGTCGCGTGGCTGGTCCATCTTTCTCAAAGTCTTCCGCTTTTATATTTCATTGCTGGTTATGATGAACGTACGACACTTCCTTCGTTCCGCCGTCATCTTTTCTTGTGTCCTCTCGGTGATCTGTTCTCCCATTTTCCGCGATGACCGCAACATGGATCTCGACGCCCGGGTCGCTGAGGGCATGCCAGGAAATTCACAAATTCGAGACCTGGCTTTCACCAGTGACTACGGATACGTACGTGCTACTTCCTTGACCTCTTGACACCCTCTAATTCCCCATCCAGGATGGTATCTCTGCCCCCGAACGACGCGCACCGCCGCCGAAGGGGAGGGTTTCCAAGACACGGAAAATAGCTAAGACAAGCAAGACACCAAAGGCATCCAACCAAACGCCCAAGAAACTGCCATCAAAGGGCACAACTCAGAAGCCGTCTCGCAAGCCCTCAGTTCCCGCCCGACCAAAGAAGGCAACTCGCCCACCTCCCCAGAATTCACGTAACTCTAGGAAACCACCCAGCAAAACCCCTCCAAAGAGCACCCAGCCTAAGAATGGCGCGTCTTGTCTTATCAGACGCGGTATTCTACTCAGTAAACGAACCTTCGAAACGAGTTGCTGTGAGTTTCATCTCTCATCTTCGAATTTCGCTGCGATACCGAACCTCCCCCTCTATTATCAGCAACTGCTAGTCTCACTCTCGATGGAGTCACACGCTCTATCAAAAAAAAGTCGATGACCAGGGGCGGACGTCAATCACTTACAAAGTCACTGACGGTTGGCCCGACTCCTCCGGTGCAAACGTTCTGGCTTTCGCCAAGACAGGAAAACGTGTGTATCCTTTCCACCCACTTCGTTGACCTTCCGCTAAGTAACGTTGCCTTTCAGGTACTACGGATACATTCACGGAAGAGGCTGGGTGGCTTAGAGCTGTTGGACAGCTACTTGCATCCGGCGAATACGAAGGACGGAACTTTATCGTTTTCCGTGGTGCACCTGGGACACATATCGCTGGTACTGATTACTTTGCCGGCCTCTATGCGAAATTCCTGCAAGACGGGCAGATCGAAAAATGTAAAGACGAGGTCCGGACCACCATCATCCCCTTGGTTGTCGATTCGGCGGAATACTACGTGTGCGTCCACCTTCTTCGCCGTTCGCTCAATCCTCGTATCATGATTTCACTCATCGGGCTCTATATACTGTCCTTGCATGTAGGGAGGCAACGGTAACGCGTAACGGGGTACCGGTTGCGTCGCCAAAAGTGCACAGTGTAACGCGTAACGCGAGGCTGGTTGCTTAACAAAACCGTTACCTCCCCCGAACTTTCCTTGAAAACACAATTAAACACCGAAAAACGCAAGAGAAAANGTGCGGGTTATTGCAAGCTTGTTGCCTAAAATTGTCTGTGTAACGCAATTTTTCGCCCCGTCGCCAAGGTTGAAACGATTTTTTGGGTAACGCTGCGTGGCCGGTTGCCTCCCTACATGCACGGACAGTAGTAAACAGTATCGAGTCCTCCACACTGATATACACCCCGACAACGTCATGTTCGCTCAGCAGAACGGTCAGCTTAAAGCGACGCTCATTGACTGGGGTCGCGCAGAGACTCAAGCATCGGTAAGAGCTCAATCTGGAATGCTTATAATCTGCCTCAACGATACTCATATATTCTGTACCGCAGTGGAGTGAAGCTCTTGCAGAACGGGTTCGTGCACAGGCGGATCGCTCGTTCTTGGAGGTGCCTGAAACAAGGATATGTGTCTGAGGCCTCTCCTCTTGTGTGTTCACAGTTGGAGCATAGAAGTTTTCGTTTTCATATTCAACTTGAAACTTGACGTCAAATAACTTTCTTTTCGATGTCACAGTAGTGTGCCAATAAAGTTACCAGCTACTCGAGCTCAGACAATACTTCACTCGTGTAGCTTCCTACCCATGGAGTTGAACCCGCAAGAAACCCGAACTCAGAGGTAGAGTTGGGGTTTCATCCATCCGACTTTTCAACAAGTGAAGTTTGGAAGGCGCCTTTTTATTCATATAGGCGCTTGCCGCTCTCTTTACTTCCTGGTCCTCGTGCTCAACTTGTGCTCCGCAATATCCGCAATATCTCACAATGGTGGAATTGACGCCGACTCGATATGATTGACTTCCGACTATCCTGATGAAGGTAAGCGTCAGTTTCACACCTCGCGCCTTATGCGTACCTCCGAGTTTAACTGTTCCCAGGTAGTCAAGTTCAGATTCAGCCGAACTCCCCCCAACTCTGACGCTCAGAACCTGATTGATGAAGGGATCGCCGAGTATAAAGGTGTCGACCTTAACCAAGATATGAGCGAAGCTGTCCAAGCTCTCAAGACTCGAAGGAACAGTTTGTCCGCCATTTCTCGCCTACCGCCCGAAATTCTATCGCACATTTTCATCCTTGGGCAACCAGAATTCCCAGGGATCTTGGCGAATAGATTCTATAACGACACCAGTATCCTTGGTGTCTGTCGCTACTGGAACGAAATTGCAATGAACACTCCTCAGCTCTGGTCAAATCTCGATCTATTCCAACCAGAGCCTTCCTGGGGGCGCCGGAAGTTTGCACGTTCTACTCAGCGGATGAATGAGCTGCTCGATCGCGCCAAGTCAAGTCCTTTATGGATCCGATGTCGTCTACCAGAGTACGAGATACAGACGTCGACGTTCATCCGCTCGGGGAATGTGGAAAAACTATGGGTTTACTCTCAGGCCACCGCTCCGATTTTCAGACTCATCGGCCCTCAATCTGAGATGTCATGCCCGCCACCTCTGAAAGCCCTATCTGTTACTACCGAGGGCATAGACCTTAGGTTAGCCTCATCAAATCTCCTTTGGACGAGCATGCCTTCCCTCCAAGCACTCACACTCACTGGATTCGCCATACTCGATACCCTTCCGTCACTCCCCTGTCTGAAAAGCCTCACGCTGGAGCCCACTCAATCAGATGGCATAGAAAGTAATCTGACCATGGCTTGGCTCGTCAGCTCCTTGGTCAGTACTCCAGTCATTGAATCCATCCAAGTTCGGTTCTCCAAGAATCCAGGCACCAATGCCGTCTACCCCCCATCCGATTTGCGCGTGACCCTTGCTTGTTTGAAGCATCTTCGCGTCCTTGGTCTTGACCCCAAGGCATACCTCTTCACTCACCTCGAAGTTCCTCCTTCAGCGATCATCCACGCCTACTGTGTTGGTTCCACACCAGAACAGCTATCGGATTTGGGCAACTACCAATCCGTCATTGAACGGTTTACTAAATGGAATGGCGGATCCACCATTGAACGGATCATCATCATGGTTCAAAGCGGGTTTCGCATCGACATATACAGACGTGAAGGGAAGAATTCGCGGCCCTTGCTTCATCTCTCTCTTGGAATTGTTCAGCTCTCAGACGCTATAACCGACTCATGTCTGGCTGATCTCTGTCACTCTCTCCCCTTCTCTTCGACTCGTCGACTCTCCTTCTCTCTGCGCTCTTCAAAGCCCGAGGAAGATGTTTATCTCGACCCGTGGGTCGAGTTACTCCACAATTCTTCACAGATCAAGAGACTGGATATTTACAAATCAGGGCACGCGGTCCCCATATTGAAAGGCCTTTTCAAACCTCCTTACGATGACGTGCTGTGCAACTCTGCACTCAAAGTCGTAACTATACTCGATGGTATTCAGAAAAATTTACAAAATGCAATCTCCCTCAAGTACATTATAGAGGATATGATCCATGAACGCATAGATGCGGGCGCTCCTTTGAAAGAGCTTCGTCTCAATGAGGGGTTGCTGAAAGCTTCGCCACTGAAGAACGTTGGCGATCTGGTTTCAATCGTGTACATCCCTGATGCAAAGATAGCGGAGAAAATCCCAAAATTCATCCAGTACGGCTAGGCCCTACTTCGACACATAGATTCTTCGAAATCCCTCGTATATATAGCACTTGCCTGTACACCAAAGTGGTGTAGTGCGAGGCCTCAGTCTAAAATGGGTCATCGACACCGAATACTAGTGGTTTGTTATGGATGTACCTGCTACCGAAAATGCAAGAATTAATTATATACCATACGAAAATGAAGGAATCGCGGCTCGTGGGACATAGTTGTAGACAAGGCAAGGGTAGACAAGGCAAGGACGGTTCAACCGATGATGCACCAGTACGATGAACCTCCCGCAGGAAAACGGGCCTCTAACACCAGGGGCGATGTCTGATCTTGGTAGTCTTCATGAAGGGTCGTGTGTTTAGGGATAGAGGTCGTTGGATTACAAGAGTTAAAATTTGCTTTCTCGCCAAGTACGAAGAAAGGGTGGTTGAGTTCATCCATAAGTTCGAAGAAATTGAAGTTCCTTGCAGGAAGGACCTGAGAACGAATTAAGAAGACGAGAGCCTCGGTATTTGAGTTTTCGTAGAGTAATCGTCATAGAATTCAAACCATTCTGCTACACCATACTACACCCCATGAATGTCTGGTTTGTAGAGACAAGGATGATGGAACAATCCCACAGTGAACGCCACTAGTGCCTGTCGAGGGTATTACTATTAATGAGCCCAGAGAGGTTGCCCTTTGGTTGCCCTTCAAGCCTAGTAGCCTTCGGACATTGTTTTTGACCGATGTCAAGTCGATGGAATTTCCACTGACCCACAAGCTTGTTGACAACAGATAGGTACCAAAGACTGATATTCCTCTAGGCGCAGATAGCAAGCACAGCAAGTCGTTCGATAGATATCATCGCGGGCTCGGAGCCAGAGATCCACCGAAGAGATTGGTTAGACCATAAGTCCTTGCGGATACTAGAGCTTCGTGCTTTGCCACCGAAGCCCACTTCCTGGCACTGAGACAGAACGGCCAGCAAACGCCAAGCATCGTCGGTTGATTCGTTAAGCGGCCAGATTTACCCCAAGTACCGATATCCAGTGCCCAGCATGTTGGTGTGATAGATGGCGTCGTAGGAGGCAGCAACAAGGTATTGTACCGTGAAAAACGGACGACGATTGAATGAGGGAGCCGATGGTGACCGGTGACGAGCGGCCCGGTTAGGCGCCTTGGAGCGCCCTCGGTTCAATTCCAGCTTTCAAATCCGACTTGCTTCCGACCAAGCTCGGACTCGCTGCGAAGATGATATATATATATATATATATATCTCGCATGACAAACTTTCAGTTTCACAACCGATCTGTATCAAGAGGGCCGTAAACATTGGTAGCTGACCGGAGTAAGTAAGTATCTGGCCTGGTGATGACAACTGACAAGTTACAACGGCGATACCAGAATGACGACTAGAGCCTTAGTATGGGTCTATCAGAACACCTGTATGTATTCAAAAACGGTTGAAACCTTTCATGTCTCTGATACGAAGCGATTTATCCCTTACAGCCTTCGCTAAATTCATACAGATACGAACCGCACTGTTGTCAATCACCAGTCCATGTGCTCTACTCTATTACAACTGATGCACTTGATATGACTCTGCGGTGTTAAAGCGTCTTAATCCCAACAATCTTCATAACGACAGCCTTCGCTGCTGTTCCTTCTCGAAGCATCGCTGTTTCTGGCCTGTGGTAAACCAAGACGTTTCGAGCATGGCCATGACGGCGATCCAACCTGAGGAAATTCAACGTCGAACTAGGAGGATCTTTATCGTTTTACTCCTAGTATAAGGCTATATAAAGGCTACTTGAGCTTGACATGGCTCCCTCAGGTTGATCCTCGAAGCACACCCTCCAAGTTGCGTGGCCGGTCCATTCTTCTCAACACTTTTCGCCTTCAAATTACATTGCCCATCATGAACGTACGATACATCCTTCGCTCATCCGTCATCTTTGCCTGTGTCCTCTCGGTGATCTCATCACCCATCTTCCTTGATGAGCGTACTATGGATCTCGATGCTCGTGGAACGGAGGGCACGCCAGAAATACTCCAACTACGAGAGCTTGCCTACAATGGCCACGGATATGTCGGTGTTATATCCTTTTCCCCAACTTTGATACCATCCTGATTGTTCATCCTCTATAGGATCATATCTCCGTCCCCGAACGACGTGCGCCACCGCTAAAGAAGAATGTCTCTGGGACGAAGAAGGTGTCTAAGACAAGAAAGGCACTGAAGCCTGTGGCCAATCAGACACCTAAGAAGAAACCAGGCGTGGACCTAGCTACGACGCCGCCCAAGAAGCCTGCGACCCCGGCTCCTGTCCGACAAAAGACGGCGAATCAGGCCCCTCCACTTCGCCCAAATTCACAGAATTCTGGGAAACCACCTGCTAGAGCTCCTCCCAAAGCCACACAGCCTAAGAACGGGGCGTCATGTATGATCAAGCGTGGCTTTTTGCTCAGCAAACGAGCCTTCGATACCAGTTGCTGTAGGGTTTCTCTGAATCGTAATCCGACACTGTGGCCTGATCCTCTATAATAGCCACTGCTACTCTGACTCTGAACGGAGTGACGCGCTCTATGACGAAAGTCGCAGACCAGGGGCAATCATCAGTCACTTACCAAGTCGACAATGGCTGGCCCGACTCAACTGGGAGGAATGTTCTTGCATTCGCCAAGACAGGGAAGCGTACGTTTATTCGCTTCTGCTAAATCAACCACCTCTCAGACGTACTGCTTTCAGGACCTACGGAATCGTTCACAGAGGAAATTAACTGGCTCAAGAAAGTCGGTGAACTGCTTGCAGACGGCCAGTATGAAGGAAGGAATTTTATCGTTTTCCGAGGCGCCGCTGGGAAGCATATTGCTGCTACCAACTACTTTGGCGGCATCTTGACCGAATACCTGCAAAACGGGGAGATCGGAAAATGTAAAGAAGCGATCAGGACCACGGTCATTCCATTGATTGTTGAAGAAGCGGAAGACTACGTGTGCGTCCCGAGTTCCTGCTATCTGCACGTTTCATGACTTCCTCAGCTAACATTTTCCCAACTTTGTTTGTTCAGTAATCGGTATGAAGTCCTCCACACCGATATACACCCCGACAATGTTATGTTTACTGAGCAGAACGGGCGACTCAAAGCGACGCTCATCGATTGGGGTCGGGCTGAAGCCCAGAAAACGGTAAGAGAATCTTAATAAATACTCATGCTGATCCTCGCTTATACTAATCTACTCTGGAATGCAGTGGACTCAGGCACTCTCAGATCGAGTCAAAGCGCAGGCGATTCGCTCGTTTGTGGAGGGCAGTACGGGAATATGTGTCCAGCTCTGAGGATCTTGTCACTTCCTACGCATTCACCGAGTTACATCTGCCTGTTTCCGAGTCCTTTTCAATTCTTGTTTCAATCGCAGACCCGGGCGATGGTTTGTTTGTGTATCTGGTCCCTCCAAACCAACGAACTTGAAGGCGCGAGAGGACCTTGGCCCCGAACTTATTCAAGGGACGTTAAGGTTCAGTCATCCGAAGAAGCGCTCCAGCTTATGTTGAACTCGTCAGAGATATTACCACCTGTCATCGCTAGACTCTGCTCTTCTTATAGGATACCGACTCACTCACAAATGGATGGAAGAGGTGCCGCGAACACCGGGCACCAGCAGATCCGAACATGTGGTTGATAGGCTTGGAATCAACAATGCGGCTCACGTCTGCATGATTCCCCATGAAAACTGCAGAGTGAGAGTCGCTTCGAATCAAAGCAACACACACCTATGGCGTTTCAACTTACTCGTTTATCTTGAGCACCCGTTGTGTCATCGGGTTTGGAGGGTTCACAGTACCGCTTGAGCTTGATCCCGCTCTACTCTATGCTATGGTCCCATAGCGCCGTGACTCATGCCACCGCAACGACTCCTCCATCTGCTAATCTCTCGGCGTTTCCAGCGTCGCCGTCAATGTCGGACCGATACTGACTCCTATAAAGACCACCCTCCGATTTACTCGGATTGTTCAGGTTGATCCTCGAAACCATCTGTGCAAGTTGCGTGGCCGGTCCATTCTCCTCCATCGTCTCATTATTTCAATTCTTCAAGATTCCCATTTCATCGCCATCATGATTCTCCAAAATCTCCTCCGCGAATCCGCCGTCATATTCGCTTTTGTCCTCTACGTACTATCCTCGCCCATCACCTTTGATGACGATCTCGATGTGCGCGTGGATCAGGATGCGCTAGACACCCCACAAGTCCCAGAACTGACCTTCCCCATTGGTTATGGTAATGTGCGTTGTCCTGCCTCTTCTCCTTGACGTCCTCATGACCTTGGTCATCCGCATAGGATGGTGCCGCCACTCTCGACTGGCGTTCGCCATCATCAAAGGCCAAGTTCTCCAAGGCCAAGGCGGGGATATCGTCCAAGACTCGCAAGACACCAAAGTCGTCGAACCAAAATCAAAATGAAGCACCTAAAAAGCAGTCATCCAAGGAACTCACGACAAGGCCACCTAAAAAGCCAGCAACTCCACCGCCTTCTCGGGATTGGAGGAAGTCACCTAGTCCAATTGAGGGAACGCGAGCTGAGGATGGACCATCGTCCCGGGCATCGTGAAACCCTTTGTGGGCAGGAATAGAGTATGCGCAGAGTAGCGTGTTGTTTGTGAATGAATGTGCCAGCGGGCTGGTTTCATCGGTCAAGTGATTCGATAAAATCGTGCTCTCTTTTGTGGGTACATATGAATGACATTTCTCGCGATCTCAACTATGAATCTGGTGTGATCGAGATCTCTGATCCGATTTATAGCACTTAATATACGATCGAAGTCCATTGGTGGCGGTCCGACATCCAGTTGTGGCCCATTGTCAACTTATGGTCAATGAACACCATGGTCACAGTACTTTTCTGAGTTCGAAAGTTTGATGGTCAACGCTTGAAGAGGATATATAAGCCCTTCCAGACGGACCATGAGCAAGCCGACACTCCTTTCCTTCATCATATATCCTCCACCGCCTCCTGTCTAAGCCCACATCGATCATCGACCACATCCGGATATGGGACTGCGACGAGCCCCCTCATCAAGTCCGTGGCCTCCATCCGACAGAGTATCTCGCGTGGTCGTCCAGACTTCAGCAGTTCTCTGCAACGTCGCAGCCACATCCCGGGGATACGATTCCGAAAGCTCATCCGATCCACACGACACTTTGACAGAGGAGAAAGAGGAAGCGTCCACTAAATTGGGACGAAATGATTGGCCATTCGGCGAATACACAATCTACAGTTACACGGACAAGAGACAAGACGCGACAAGATACAAGTGAGATGAGGTGATAAGTTATTCCGTTGATACCACGCCTGCGTGGGGAGTAATAAAAATATTCAAGGAATGGTGTGGTTGGATGGCACAGGCGACGACCACAGCGCTGCGATGGCTCAAGAGCCTTTGATGATACTGAAGAGCAGGTCAGGACCGGTCGATGACGAGGTTGTTGGTTGGAAACAGGCTTACCTTGAGGAACCTTGGATTCGAACGAGATACCAAGTTGGGCGAGATGACGATGATGACAAGTTGGGTCAAGCGATGGTACACCATCCACGAGATGAATATCCCGGGACATCTCTTTCGGCATCAACCAAGAATATGTCCATGTCGACTTCATCGACGTTGAGTTGTGATGAGGATGGTAGAGGATATGAGAGCGAGGAGGATGAAGTAGCGGAGTTGGTGGAGGATGGATCGCAAGATGATGATGAAGCAGTGGTGAGTGCAGCGAAGTCGAATGAGTGAAAGGCGTCCATAACAGCGTCCCCGCTCACTACGAGGGGGGCGGGAGATTTGTGTGAGGGTCTCGCGGGGGTGGTGGGGATGATTCAGGTGTTTACTGTCCTGCTGGTTCGATGAGCCACCCTATAAGAGACGAACCACACAACATTCGTCAAATTGGTCGAACAATGGTCACCACCCCTACCATTGTCCTTCCGACTCGGAGTTTGAAAAAGTCCACACGAGGCGCGTCGTCGGACTTTGAAAATTCCTGATGCCGAGGAGCCCTTCCTTTGTCCCTCCGAACGGACAATGGTGCTCGGCACGAACAATGGGAGCTCCGTAGTCCCACATAAGCTGGAAAAGGGTCGATGAATGGACCTTTTCGAAACGCCCCCAACATCGACTCACCCATGGACACTTTTCTTGACTTCTCCGACGCCCTCGAGCGAATACCTGCTCAAACACCACTACCAACGCTTTCAGCTAAATCGTCCTCGTCATTATCATCATCGAACTCGCTGTTACAGGATGAAGATTCACTACTTGATGTTCCTATAGACGAGGAGCGGTACTTTGCTGGAGGAACGTCTGGTTGGTGCACAATATCATAGTGCCAACCACACTCGTCCTACACACCTCGCGAAACCCCACAAAGTCAGTAAACCTGTCATGATCTCTACTGTCTCTTTCCAATGTTTTACTGAATTTGCATCCCAACCTAGATCCAATGTCTTCTTCGAGAAACCAACCAACATCACAATTTTGACCAGAGTCTCGAGTGCTAGCCGCCGTGACCGTCTCAATTCCGATCTCAAACCTATTTATGCCTCACCATCACCACCAACACCAACATCGTCACCGCCGCTAGGGCCATGCGATGTCTACCACCACATCATCACCACCAACGGAATAAAGGAAACAATATCGCTATGTAAATTATTCACTTATTTACCATGACGCTATCTCGGATATTTATCTGCTCTATCCTATTTATTCGTTCTCCTTCTCCTCGTCCTACTTATGCCACATCTCTGTCACTCCTTNGCCTTCGGGCCCCCATTCATACACACTCTAAGTACCACCTGGATGTCTTTCGCTTGTTTTTGCTCTGTTTTTGCTATGTAATCCCGTGTAGTCGTGTTCAATGACGAGGCTGGTACTCTTTTAAAAAGTCGGTCGGGCCGGCACACTCCAGTACAAACCATGTCGGTCGACCCAAAGACTTGGCCGTTGACCAGGACCCCCTTGGGCCTGCTGTGGCTCCAAGTGGAACAGAGTTACCCCCCACTTCGAGGTCAAGCACTAGTACAAACACTCTAATCACTCGCGCCATGTCCACCGTTGCCTACCTTCCTAGTGCCCACATGCGACGAAAGTTGCAATCACGTACCATGGGCATGAACGCCCATGAGACTCATGCAAGCAAGCCCTGGCCAAGTCGTCACTAACAGCATCATTATCATCATCATTCAGAGAAAGGGTGAAGTACAAGATACAACCGCGTAAAGACACGTTAGACGGTACAATAGCACTCAAGCCTACTAAAGCAAAGCAAGGTAAAGTATAAATAAATATCGATCCGTTCGGTTTACATCTAACTCATTGTTATTGTTTTCATATGGCTATCGCTACAGAAGAATACCTCGATGGCGATGTCGAAAGCGAACGGATACTACGCGAGTCCAAGGAAGGACGGGTGGTATCAGGAGCAGGATCATCCCTGCGGGTAGGGACGAATCCTAGTTCGAGATCGAGATCGGGAGAAGGGATGGGGGTGGGTAGGAAATACATGCTTGAAGGGGATGAAGAAGAGACAAGAAGCGTGGGCGAGGTCGTTGAGAGTGAAGAAGGTGAGACATGTGTTGACGTGTAGGCATGCGTATTTGAGAGGGAGGGGTACGCCGGCGACGAAGTATACGAAGGCGTAGGCGAGGTAGGTGTAATCGGCGACTGCGGAAATTTCTCGTACTCGCTCGTATGTGTATTTGTGTTCGTAGCAGAGAAGGAGGAAGTAGTAGAGTTTGAGAGAGTTCGTGTGTGTTTGACTTTGAGTTCCGCTAGTTGATGCTGGTGCTTCGAGGGAGGAGAGAACGTGGAGGCCTTGGAGGAACCAAGTGTCGATGCAGACGACGGTGAGGGGAGGTACAGCGGAATGTCTCCATTCGACGAGGAGGAGAAAGTGGTGGAGGTAGGAGGCTTCGGTTTGACGAACCGACTATATAAGAAACCATCCGTCAGTAACCCAAGACGTAGGACCGCAAAGGAGATAAAGCACTCACCCAATCGAAACAACAGGCTTCATACCACCTTTCATCGACGTCGGCGCAGGTTTCCATCCGAAGGGTTTGACCACAGCCCAAAACGCGATCTTATAGTTCCTCCTCGCCTCATCTGCAAACCCAAAGAGCGCAAAGAACAGCAACCCACAGAGCGGGGTTAGCCATCTAGTAACCTCTACAGCGAGTACGAGGCGACTGTTACCGCGCCACAGGACAGCAGGTATCTGATCGACTCTCTCGTAACCAAAGTGGGTATCCTCCCAGCTGATCCAGGGCGCGATGGGCGACGCCACGGTGTTGAGCCAAATGACAAAGCTCGCGAGAGGGATGGTGAGCATGAGGTCGCAGGTTGCGAGTGCCATGAGACGGAAGTAGCGGCTTGCGGAGAGTGATTTATTGGACGTGAGGAATTGGTTGAATTGGACGCGGCGGCGGATGAATGAGCGTAAGGATAGAACTAATGGGAATGTTAGAATGTGGGTGAGAATATCGTGAGAGGCCGCGGCTTACCACAGTATACGGCGGAAGCGAGGCCGATGAGGATAGGCCACATGTAGGAGATGAAGTACGTTGGAAGGGTGTTGTATAGGGCTGGCTGGCAGCCGAGGTCTTCTAAGATGTCAAATCGATGCCCGGAGACGACGTATTCTGATGCATGAAATAAGGAAAGGCGTCAACGTGAGGGGAGGAGTGAACGCACGGAGAGCTATGTAGATGATGGGGAAAACGACACAGATAGCTGTGTCGATGAGGACATCGCGACGTTTCTAGTGTGGAGTTCGGTTAGCCCCAAGAGAAGCACAAAGGCTCAATCGAGCTTACCTCGGAGCGAGAGACAGAGACAGCTTGTATACTCGCGATATGGTAGAGTCGACGATTGATACAAAGGGAAGCCGCAGGAATCCCCACTGACGCGCCCATTAGAATCCGAATGGCTGCAGAGCAAAACACGACCTAATCAGCCCACCAACACAAAGAGAAAGCCATATCAGACTTACAGATATCACACCATATCGGTGCTGGATTCAGCGCATTCCCATGCCATACCACCGAGTTGACAAACTGGTTAAGGCAGGCCAGGGCGGACCAGAGCATGAAGTAGCATGTTCCCGAGTTCCAAGCTTGCAGGTGCCACGGGAGGGGGATGAGGCTGAGGATGAAGCCGAGGAAGGCAAAGGTAGGATAAAGAGGGTAGGTTGGGTCGGCCATCGACGAAAGACGAGGTATCTATTGAGGAGGATGGGTGGGTGCAAGAGGGAGGAAGAAGGGAGGAAGGAGAGAAGGAAGAGGCGTATCGAGTATATGACTATGGCTTTCTTCCATTGTGCTCTACCTTGGCGCACGACTTGGGTTATGTTTGCGTTGGGTACGAACAATGGAAAGGGCAACGCCTCGAGGACGTGAGGGGAAGTCGAGAATTGCCTAATCGGGAGCAAAAGCGATCACGTGTGTTTGCACAATGGCCATTGTCCCGCCGGCGCTTGCCAACCCTTCCCTTTGTCCCCCGCTGCATAAGTTAAAGACCTCGAAAATGGTGCCGGTGAGTCCCTTCCTGCTCTCTCTCACTGCCAGTGAACGCAATCATGACTTTGCACCTAGAACTGCCTATCGCCTCCATTATCTGTGCTATCCTCGTCCTCATCCCGCTGCCGTGGCATTGGCGAGCGGGCACAGTCGCTACTATCTCCATCATCGCATGGCTCTTTCTCGCAAACCTCATCAACGCAGTAAACTCTATTATATGGAGGGATAATGTTATCATACAAGCCACCATCTGGTGCGACATCAGTGAGTTGTTTTCTCTGAATGTCTTTGAATCCGATGCTCACCTTTTGGAATAGCGACCAAGATAACGGTTGGGTGTACCTTTGCGCTGCCTGCAGCTCTTTTCTGTCTTTGCATGCATCTTGAACGCGTCTCTTCCATACGTCAAGTCAGCACGACCGTTAAAGACAAACGCCGTCGTCAAATCGTTGATTCTCTTTTATGCTTTGGTGTTCCCGCTATCTTTATGGCCCTTCGTGCGTACCTTTATCGGCTTTCTTCATTGACGCGTATTCAACCTCTTTGAATATGTAGACTATATCGTGCAAGGGCACCGCTTCGACATCGTCCAATTCTTCGGCTGTCGTCCGACGACATATGTTTCTCTCCCAGCTTTATTCATCATGTGGATTCCTCCTCTCCTCTTTTCCTTCGGTGCTCTCATTTTCGCAGGTAAGCTATCCTCCTTCTCATTCCTCACCTCACTCACTGACTCCTCGTCTCCAGCCCTCGCTTTCCGCAACTTCTGGCGCCGCCGCGTCATGTTCGCCCTCCACCTCCAAAACTCCAACTCAGCCCTAACCCCCTCCCGCTACTTCCGTCTCATCGCTATGTCCCTCTTCCAAATGCTCTTCGCCCTCTTCGGAACCACATTCCATATGTGGTTCAGCATGAAACGCGGGTTACGTCCGTGGATCAGCTGGGAGGATGTTCATTACAAGTGGGAGAGGATAGGACAGTTCCCTGC
>JAPEVF010000433.1:0-38186 GCA_029747585.1 Pleurotus djamor
CCGTTCTTTCGATTTGAAGATCGACATTGAAGAAGGATCTGGTCCGCCTGTCGGACCTCTGTACTCCCTCTCTCAAGTCGAACAGAAAGCCCTCAAGGAGTTTATTGACGAANCATCTCCGCACTGGATTTATCCGCTCCTCGAAATCTCCTCACGGAGCTCCGGTCCTTTTTGCCAAAAAGAAAGATGGATCACTCCGACTCTGCGTTGATTACCGTGGTTTGAACAAGATCACAAGAAAGGATCGCTACCCTCTTCCGCGTGAGAGGGTTCGCTTTGATGAGGTTCGAGGGTAGAGGGAACTCCTGTATTTATAGCTTTTGACCTCGAAGTCAGTCGTTTGCCATATCGAGCGAATATGTGCATCCCGTGTTTACGAGGCGGCGTGTTTTNCGTCGCCACAAGTGGCACCATGCAAAGTTTTACCTTTAGACTTTGTTTCAGCATCAAAAAGCATATCGGATGCCATACCGATTGAGCTCACATGAATTTGGGGGTCGTCAGGAGGGGACCCTGAGCCCCTTGGCAAAGAATCAATGTTCTCGATGTCGAGAACCTCCAAGTAGTCCTGAAGGGCATCCAGGTTAGCTACTTCATGGTATGGCAGCCACGTAACATCGCCAGACTTCCAGCTTACCTCGAAGATGGAGTCTTTGCCCATTCCTGAGTGCGACTTGATTTCTTGGACAGCCCACTCAGGCTCCGAATCCTCGAAGTCAAATATCTGAGTGTCCAGGCGTCCGGGAAACCTTCGATCGTCGTTAGGGATGTGAATCCTGAGTAATGAGGCATGAAAGTTATCATGAACCCCGCGACGTTTGAGCTGAGACGATAACGCAAGTTGATATGTGTTATTACCGAAATCAGTCAGGATCTTGTAGGGTCCAATGAATTTCGGTAGGAACTTTCGAGCGAGACCTTTCAGGAACTTGATGTTCTCTGTCGAAAGGTAGACCAGGTCGTCTTTGGCGAAGGGAGCTTCACGACGATGCTTGTTTGCGTCGCGGACATGTTTAACTCGAGACGAGAGGACGGCGTCGTGAGCAGCCATAATGGCGTGTTTGATTTTCTGCGCGAAGACCCTAACAGCAGGGAACTCGGTGGGCGTAGGGTTTGTCCAAATCATGGACCTCGGGAGCCGTCCGTAGTTCAGGAAGAACGGCGCGTAGCCGGTGCTGTCAGAGCGCGACGAGTTAATTGCAAACTCGATCGCGGGGAGCTTGGCAACCCAATCCTTTTGGTCTGGGCTGATGCATTGCCGAATCATCTGGGTAATGGTTCGGTTAGCTCGTTCAGTCGAGCCGTCAGACTGYGGGTGGTACGCACTCGACATACGAAGCTTAGTCCCGATAAGCTCGTGGAGGTGTTGCCAGAAGCGGCTAGTGAACAGYACGTCGCGGTCACTAACGATGGCTTGGGGGAGTCCGTGTAGCTTGTATATTTCAGAGAATATAAGCTCTGCGACGTGTTTAGCCGTGTAGTTTGAACGGCTGGGGATGAGACGAACCATGGCRGTGAGAAGGTCGATTACGACCGTGAGGGAGGTGAACGATGCGTCTCGGTTCTTCGATTCRGGTAAGGGTCCAACRAAGTCGATACCGATTGCTTCCCAAGGGCGGGTAGCAACAGCAAGAGGGTGGAGCAGGCCGTATTGCCGTTGGTTGTTCGGTTTGGACCTTTTACAAGTCATACACGTGTCGCAATAAACYTGTGTRTCACTCACCATYTCCTTCCACCAYACATGCTCTCKMAGGTAKGCTARAGTCTTCGCRTAYCCGAGRTGRGCMAGGATRGAGTGRGCTTCSGARATGATGATCTCCCTAGCATTTCGTCCRTTAATRAGGACTTTAGGGATRCARAGTAGYGATTTACCACTTTGTTTGAGGTATAACAGGTCGTCTTGAACCTCGAAGTTGCGGTATTCCTTAGGYTTCGCAACGATGTCTCGGAACGTCGGGTCTTCGGAGTAGCGAGACCTGAGTTCTTTGTGGTAGTCTATWCCRTTGTTGAGAGCGGACGCAGCGTCGAGKAGAGAAGGAGGAAGAGAGACTGTGGGAGGTCCACTGTCCTCTTCGGGATCAGTAGTTCCAGGGTYGGTTTGATCGGTGTCAGTGTTAACGCGATCACTGACTGGCGCTTGGTCGAGCGCTCACACTCTCCGTGCAGGTATCCTGATCATTATCTTCTCCTTTTCGTTGCTGCTCTCGTCTGTTCCTTTGGTGGCTTTGGAGGTGGAAGAGTCTTTTTCTATACTCCCGCCCTCCTTTCGTTCGCCAGGWCCATGAAGAACGAAACGTTTCCCTCGCATCCGAGCAGCAAACTCAGCGCTGCTCTCGACCCTGTCCTCAGCCACCTCGCTGGCTTTTACAGCCTTACGTCTCGGTTTCGAGGCCATCATAGCCTCAAGACCAACAAGGACAGGGGAGATTGAAGCGGAAACCAGTACGTGGTCGTCGCTTTTTCCTTCAACAACATCATAATAAGTATATTCCGAAGCAGCGCGTACAACATCCTTTGGCTCGTTGGAATACATRCGAGACAAGGCGTCGCTTAGGACGTTCTCAGTYCCAGGGATGTAAACYGGTGTGTAATCAAACTCTGAGATTTTCTCAAGCCACCTCGCTTGTCGTCCTGACAARTTCTTCTGATTTAGAAGATGWATTAAWCCCTTRTGGTCMGTCARCCASGTGAACTTCGCACCCTGCAAGATRTCGCGGTTACGCANNNTCGATTCAACTCCAGCCAACATTTCAATTTCGTGCACAGGRTAGTTTTGCTGGGCYGAGTTGAGTTTWGCAGAGTAGAACGCTGCAATTTTWGCGGTTTTCCARTCGTCACCTTGCGCAACGACGCCGGAAATTCCAGTACAACAGCCATCCGTRATCARCCAAATAGGTGGTGCRTCCTTGGCRTACGAAAGAGGTTTCCTGCGGTGRTCTCGCCAGGTCTGTAAMTTYTCCTTRATYTGYTGRAACGCACGCTGATGRGAGAATTCCCACCGGAARACAACACTRTCCCCAGTSARGTTCGAGAGRATTCCCATCGGTATCCTTATACCYTCAACGTTGTCCGCCARGTATCCCACCGCACCCARGAACCCYCGCAGCAAGTCTCTGTTCGTYGGCGTYTTCCARTTSACKACCGAGTCGACYTTGTGCGGGTCCATMCGGATSCCRTCGTGGTCGATWACATGACCYAGGATGTTCARYTCRTTYACMAGGAAYTTCAACTTCTTTTGAGAMAGGTAAAGCTTTTCRCGKCGCAAAATATCAATRACAATTTTACAATGCTTAATGTGSTCCTCYAGCGTYGCCGAAAAGATWATAATATCRTCAAGGTAAACATACATGAAGACACCAATGTATTCGGCRAAGAGATAATTCATYAGRGCTTGGTACGTGGCTGGTCCATTACAATCTCCTTGYTGYAGTACATTACTAACCGCCGTACCACTAGGCGTTGTCATAGCYGTTCGTTCGACATGTTCAAGWATCACKCGAATATGRTCGTAGGCTTCGCAGCCRTCCATGCTAGACCARTACGCGAAGATTATCATTCGTCGAAGCATCATCTGGATATCAGGAAGGGGAGAAGCCATCTTGTAAGTATTTTGATTTCTATCGCGTGTATCCACGACTGAGCGAAGAATATCCGTACCTGGCTTGTAGATGCACATCACCGGMACTGTRTTCTTCGCGCTCGATACCACCCAGCGTCCAGACTTYGTATATGCCCTCCAGCGCGCGTCCCACTGTTCTCGTAACGCGTCGGGGCATCTAGCTGGYCGCCAGGGATATTTTTTGTCAACATCTATRAGRGGGATTTCRTGGTTAATCGCRCGTAGCGGAGGTAAAGGTGTGTCCTCRGCTTTCTTACATATATCATCCGCRTAARCWCGTAAATGTTCTCGTGCAYKTTCTAGGTTATCTTCYACGATTTGAGCCGACCTCGAGGCRATTTTCGATACCTCAGGTCCTTTCAAGGGCTTGCTCTCRTTYGAGCCGATCACGACACGCGCYGGGTTCACWCCRAGAGTGACYTCATGCTGATATAGRAAAGGTGTGCCCAATATTATATCRTAATTGGCTATATTAGTGACATCAAARTATCTTTCCTCCTTTATAGACTGATACTCCATGTCTACTCTACAGCCGCGTGTAATTTTGGATCGGGAGCCTTGGACCGCCATCTGGAGTACCAGCGGGGTCGATAACTCAGCCGTTTTCAGCCCTAATTGGTCTATGATGGACGTTGAGATAAAGTCTCCGAGGGAACCGGAATCAATAAGAGCACGTACAGGGTGACCATTAATCTTGACGTTGACAACTATAGGTTTTGGAACCGCGCGCGAAGCATCTTTAGCCGCGGAAGAGTTGCGTTGAAGTGTCGGGTACGTTCCTCGCTGTACCTGTTGTCCATTGACCTCTATAACTTCAACTTCTCTTCCTAGATCCCTAAAGGTGCATTGTGCGAACTGCGACGAGGTAATCGAGGCAGCGAAATGCAGCAGCAGATCAGGGTAGGCCGCTAACCCTTCGCAGATTTCTTCCACTTCGTCGATCGCCTCTTGTTCGGCTTCTTCGGTCTGGACGTAAAGTTTCCAGAACGCCTTTTGGATCGTTCGGTTATACCATGCGATTGGACGGAAGTGGAAACGACGACACAACTAGATGTAGTCTTAGACCCTAATTACCAGAAAAACCTGGACAGGCCATAGACATTGAGCCCACGTTTACCTAGCCAAAAAGTCCAGGAAAGTCTGGGATGGGCGTTTTTTAAACCCAGCCAGACTTCTCTGCACCTGGAGGAAACATTGACAAAATGTCCAGGTTTTCCTGGGGGTACCCTGGGGTTCCAGACAATATAATATATTATTGGTTTAAAAAATATTAAAAGCAATTAAAAGGAGGAAAAGAATATAAAAATCATTATTAAAACAATTTAAAATATTTATCTAGGCCAGGCCCATGTACGACTATCTAATCTGATGAAAATAATGATATACTGGGACATCTAATCTAATCACAGTCAGGGTCATCATCAAATCCGTCATCATCAAATCCGTCGTCGTCATCGTCGTCGTCGTCGTCGTCGGCAGTCTCCCGCAGCTCCTCGTCATCTGACCATGTCCCCTCATCCTCGTCCTCGTCCTCCTCGTCCTCGTCCTCCTCTGCCACCGCAGCTAGCATCTCAGAACGCAGGCCATGGTCATCAGCGGTTGGGACACCAACAGTCACGGCACCAATAGAAAGTGCCAGCTTCGAACGCTTGCCTGGGGGTCGTTCCCAAATCGCAGTGAATGACGACCGTAGTTGCTCCCGCACGCATGTCTGACGGTGAGCATAGGCGGCTAATCCCTGAGCGAGGACTGGGTCGGTGGTGATTTTCGAGGCTTCCGACTGCCGTTGACGCCACACATTTCCCTCGTACTCGAAGGTCACGCGCACCCTCCGCATCTCTTCCTTCACCAGCAATACCTCCTCCTTCCACCGAAGATATCGAGCACGGCTTTTGGCCCACTCGACTCGCAACCCTGCGTTCAGCTCCCCCATATCCTCACCCAGCTGCTGCCCTGCGACACGCCAGATCCATGGAACCTCCCGATATCCCTCTCCTAGGGTAGCTGCAGCCTGGCGAATATTTCGAATGGGGGCGATGACGTCAATGTCAAAAACCGGGGGAGGACAGATGTCTTCGTCTCGGAGGACACGCAAGCCTTCGGGGACATTGGCCTCGCCGACAAGTGCGATGAGCACTACCCGAGCAGCCCGGTACTTCGCAGCAGCCTGTCGAATCTTCATGTCGAGGCGTTCGAAGTCAGAGTGGGCTTGAGCACCCGAACGCTGACCTGGGACATGGACCTTCTTGTGTATTACCACTTGCCGTTTTGCTCGCTGGTTGAGGCGTATGCGTTCAAGGGCGTCGTTGCATTGGGCGATTCGAAACTCGGTCTCCTTGGCAACGAGCGATGCTGTGCACCTGGACCGTTGTGGTGGGGAAAGTGAGGAGGGGTGTCACGATCCGTGACAGGTCCCCTAGCTCCTGTGGTCACGTGACACCCCTATGCCGCCTGTCACGTAACTCACGGATCTAGTGGACCCACTCGCGCAGTAGTTACATAAACGGACCCGCCATTGTTCTATTAGCCGACGCCTCATGTAGTATAGTATATATAGTTCCTCATAGTTGTATTTGTTCCCTTAGCTCGTTTATAGACGTTTCTTCCTATCCTCTCTGATCATTGTCCGGCCTGACGACCCGACCCGGACCCGAGACGACTTGGACCTCCTCTACTCGTCGCCCTCCTTCTCCTCCTCGTATCCTCGGCCTTGCACCCGGCCTGGTACACCCGAGCCCGGAGTGTTAGTAGGAGTCCAGCGCTGCTCCCCAGTCGCTGTACTCGTCCTATCCTGTTCGCTCGGCCGTCATCTCGGCCTACGCTCGCCCCTATAGCCCCTCTCTGGATAGGGTCTAACAAGGGGAGCCAAAGCTTGATGGACTCGGGGTCGACGTCGGCGGCGTCCTTAAGGAGGATGTCGAGCATGGGGATGTGGGATGATTGAGCCTTGCGAAGAACCCGGATCTGTTTCATGATGATGAGACGCCTTTCGTGGAGTTGCGAAGCTTGCAGACTGGTGAGGCCGGAGGTCGGTTCCATGCTAACACGACGCCTGCGTGTAGTAGTTCAGCTTGTTGGGTACATGCGTAAGCAAAATGTATAGATCACTGACTGTGACTCCTCAATCATCAAGCCCGCGGAGATGAAAGTCGACTCCGTCTTGTCGTGGCTTATTGTACCCAATGCCGAATCCCTGCATTCGATGGCGAGCAGCTTTTTCTTCACGTCGCTTTCCGTTTCATCTAATGCCAAAAGAGGAGCTTATTAGAGACATTCTGATCTGGTATCTATGATGGTACTCACAACTCGTAGGAACCTCGTACGGATTTGGCTTCTTTGGATTCGCCTCCCAATCAGATATCATCTTCGTCCAGGCCCTTTGGACATTGGCGGGGACGGATTTGCAGAAATCTTCATGCAACTTCTGGTGCCGACAGGATTCGACAGCGGCAAGGTAGTACTTGCGCTTGAGAGATTGTCCGAGGGCGGTGGTTTTCTGCCAGTTGTGGTACGAAAAAAGGTCGTCCAGGGTATCATGCCGCAAGCCTCGTCCCATTTCACGAGTGCTGCTTGCCGCGGGGTTAAGCACGGACCAATCACGCTCTATGCCCTCTCCATCCGTTCGTCCAGCGCCAGGCTTGAGGTTGAGCGAATGCGGCGCTTGGCAAGGGGTCTGATGTGCGGGAGTGTGGCACTTGGGGATAGCGAATTGGAGGGAGCAGGCGGAGGGGATCTGTAGCTCGGCGGGGAATTGGGACATACGGGCGGGAAGATTCACTTTCCATTGGCACGCGATGTCGTATATAATCATGACACTGGTGAGAGCGACGCTTAGAAGGGCTGAGAGGAAGATATAATCCATGTTGCAGTATCTGGTGCATCTGTCAGCAAACACGACTGAGGAGTTCCATAATGGAGGGGCGTACCGTTCTCCCTTCTGAAGGTCCCCAACACCGAGAGCGCGCACCATTTCGTGCCTCGAACATACACACATGCCAACCCCAGTATAACGAAGCCCACTGGTTGACTTGGAATCCGCACGCGACATGGCACTAAAGCCGCTGCAGCTGCTGATCTATAAGACATCTCGTTAGATAACGAACATTGGAGAGGGAAATCGATACCAACATCGGCCTCAGTGACATGCCGGAGGATGTGTTCGTTGTATGGTTGTTGTGGGACGAAGTAAGCCAGACCAGTGTGAAGGCCTGGGTCGGTTTTTTCGTTTTTTCGGAGCCGATTTTTTAGACGGAAATTGGCATCAATCGAAACAAATAACATATAAAGGAATCTGTTTCCCACGATCAATATGTCGGTCGCTTTCGACAAAAAAAAGTAGACTCACTTCAGTGCTGGATCGACCTTCGACCAGTCCTCTGGCAAATTCACTCCCTTTCGGGGACATGCGGGGCATCGAACTGCCAATTCTCCTTTCGCGGTGGTTGCTACTCCGTCCTTTGCGTGAGCTCGTCCTGCTCGCTTCAGCATGCGAAGGTGTCGGTACTGCCGTACAATGCGAAGGAATGCCGGATATCGAGTCTGTCAACAATATAAAAGCACGGCTTAGGTGTGTAGGTTTATAACTCACTTTTGGTGTGTTGATTCTCAAGTTATTTGTCAACCGTTCCAGATTTCCGTAATACTCATGCGCCGACACCTTACTGCAGAGTGATAGCCCATGGAAATGCTGTATCATCTCAAGCGTCGCACAGCTTGCAGGGAACTTTGCGGTAGCTGGGTACCATCTTGCTTGGAACAGCTGCGAGGTACGCGCCTGTCGCCTGTCACAATTACAATAGTCCACGCTAATAGTGTGTACACCATTTGTATGCATGACTGTAAAATTTCTCGGCGCTGACTCGGGCACTGGGCAACGTCCTCCTTGGTGGCCCAGCTGCACCCGAAGCCCCAGTTCCTGCAACGAAACTCGTTCAAAACTCGAGCCATTCCATCTCTACAAACCAGGGATTACATCAGCGACAGCACCGAACGACGAATTGGCTCGAACGCACCTCGATTCTATGCAGAGGTAGGGCTGCATGCCGTCCCAAACAGCACTGCTTACACTCGTTTATCCCCCAGGTACATTCGCGACACCTGAAAAGTGGTTCCGTCCCCTCCAGAGGTTCCGTACTCTCCTCCTCGTCACCGACGCTGGGCCTCACGCATGACGGACACACTCCGGCCCGCCCGGATGCATCTTGAGCTTCGAGTCTCATGATTTCGCGAAGGAACTCTTCCCTGGCCGCCATCCAATCCCTCATAGGATTGTCCTAGGTATATCTTAGTACAGGCCTTGCTCAAATGATCTCGTACTCACCGAAGATGTATACCTCTTTCGCAGAATGGAAGGCATCAATCCAGCTGCCTCGTCTACCAGCTCCTGATGGTCCTCAATCTCCCAGCCCTCCAGCTCATCATTGGGTGACCATTCTTGTAATGATTCCGGTTCCGGTTCCGCTGACTCCTGTCTTGCTGGTCCTTTGGTCTCGATGACGGTCCGAAGGTTTTTGCTGCGCTTAAATTGGCGTGTACCAGATTTGACGTGGCCATGGCTATCGAGAGCGCTGAGGACGCGACTGCGCTTTTGTCCGCGCATTGGGGACGCGTCGTTCTCTTCGTGGAGGCTATGGCTTCTATGGCTTTCACGTTACTTTGGGGTTCCGACTCAGGCATGAGGTTAATTCTTGCTATTTAGGCTGAAAGCTCGGGAGCGGATGGACGGATAATTTTTTACTATCCCACGGGAGTACAACAGGTGTAGCTATGGTGTCTATTCGGTGTCGCTAATTACAATTGGCAGGTCCTCGCGTTNCCCCCTCATCATCGCTGATGATGATGGGCTCGTCATCTTCCTCCTCGTCGTCGCTGATCACGATGGGCGCGTTCCTGGGGGCGTGGATAGGCCAATAACTGAACCTGAGCCACTTCAGGGTCGCCTTGACTGTCTGTTGGCTCGACGTTAACTCATCGCGGGGCTATAGAGTCCAGTCCGTGTTACCTTTTTTTTTGGCCTCGCGCCGAGACCTCACCACTGACTTGTGCTCGATAGGACTGACCACGACGGGAAAACGACCAAACCATTCCATCCAAAAATGCGCAAAGAACGCCGCCAACCGACCCTTGATGATTGCCTCTCGGTAGTGTTGGACCCAGTAAGTCTTGAGATATTGCACCTCTTCTTGGCTCAGGTCAACTGATGATAATGGTCAGCTGGGTATGAATGGGAATAACATTGAACGTACGCGCGATGTGTTCTGTGGTCGACATAGTTACTTAAAAAATGCTCGAAGCCTTCGAAGGGGCTTTTATAGGGTAGCTTATGTAATATTCAGGGGGTTGAAATAGCACACATCGCGATGAGGCCGCACATTCTAAGTAAGAAAATGAAATATACATGTACATATGTAGTCTAACGAGGTTGGTAGAGCAATGCTCGGTTCTTTTGAGCTTCGGACAGGGTTCCTTCAACAAAACAACAGTAGATATCTTCTACGCAGGCGATGGCTAACCGAAATCGGCGGTGTACCAGCTCGGCCTGCTTCCACAAACAGCCGGCACCTTCGTGCTGGAGGATAGTGTTGAGGTGCTCACTAACTCGGTCCCCTTGCTCACTTATCAGTTCCAGCTTTGCTTCGATCTCGGTATCTGTTCCTTGTTTAAGGGCCCGGGCACATAAGTCGTCATATGCCAGCTCGTCACTGAGGGTATCGGAGAGGGTCATGATCTCTTGCAATGCTTGAGTCGAGGGACTGGGAGGGGAAGATGCTGATTTTGCTTTTGTCCTGAAGAGACGCGCACCGTATGAGTAGAATTGTTGACGAGGAAGCCCAGAGTGATTATAAGACTTACGGCTGGAATCTCCGTGCACGCCTCTGAACACAATCCTTCCGCTTGGCATACTGGGCACGACCTTTTGATAGGATAGTATCTCGATGACTACACAGCGCAAGCCTCAGCTGATGGGACATTGGTCCAAGGAAACTGGTAGATAGATGACTTGCCGTTCATAGTACCGTTTGTGCTTTTCTCTACGCGCTTCCGCCTTCTCGTCATCGGTTTTATAGATTGTGCGACGGCCCATTTGCAAAGTAGGGACCAAGGTGGGCAAAAGTGTTGGACGTGCGGTGATGGTCGTGACCTGGAACAGACACAACGACTGGTCAAGGTGAGATGTGAGAACAGATGTTCAAAGCGCCCAATTAATGATCGGTCTCGTCTGAGTGCTTTCTTACGACTTTTATCTCTTTCGGCATTCCAGGCCATATCTCCATGTTCCACTTATCCGGAAAGCATCAGCGAGGGTACAGATACGCATAGACCATTGATATATATGACATTCACGGGGTTCCACATACAAGTTACTGTTCGTTCGGCTATCTACGAGTACGGATTGTCGGAAAATATTGAGTACGCACGGCATACTTACATGAGAGGCACACGAAACCAAAGGTAATATATACAGATCAAGAAATAGTCCGATCCCATGAGTGGATCACTCTGATGAAAGTGTGTGACCTACTGGGCTGAACGATTACGACGAGCAGCGGTGAGTCGTTGCATGACCCATATAGTATCAATGGCAGCCTTGTGCCAGCTCCTCCCGTGGGGATCAACCAATATCCAGGAGTTCCATCGAGGGTAGAGGTTCGAGAGATGGCGGCCCCACCATCCTAGGCTTGCGACAACACTCAGGAAACCGTTTGCACCATGTTTGTCTAATGTCGGCCAGCTGTCGGGGCCCTCGGAGATAGCAAGATCAAACGCTCGATGATCCTCCGTCAGGCACCCTTCGACTTCCCCAACATTACGCCATTCCGGTTGCATGAACTTCCACCATTTCCACCATGCCTCGTCAAAGTTGTCGAGGTTTGAAATGGTTACTTGCTGTCGACGAGTCGTGTCCCGACCACGGGAGATCCACCATTGAAGCGCATCAGGTCTATAATCGGATGGGAGGGTGACCTGGGCGCCGGGGTTCTGAAAGCCAGTCGTCTCCTCCAACATTACATAAGTGGCGAGAACTGTTTGCCAATCGGGATCCATCTTCTCGATCTCAAGCAGCGGGGCATAGTTCGAGGCAAACCAACGTTCCCATAGTGAACTGACGGGGGGAGCATTGAGGTGGGCAGGCCATAGGTTTGAGCCTGGGGGCACCGGACAGGCAAAAGTGGGCACCACGACGGGTGGCTCTTCAACTGTGAAAATGAAGGTCAAATTTCAGAAGGAGGGTTTGGTTACGTATGGAAAGCTTACCTGGCGGTTGGTTGCTTGCGGTGGGAGTTGACGGCGGACTGTCATTGTTGTCCGAGGCTAATCGCCACGGGGGAATTAGTGACTTAGTGACGAACGAGATCCAAAGGTTGAGCCACTCACAGGATGCCTGGTCATTTGCCAAACATGGTTTCTTGGGTGGAGGACGGCCGTCTGCCTTGTTCTTGCTGCTACGGCGAGTCTTCTTGGGGGTTGTTGGACTATGCTGACGTTTGTGAGCTTGTCGTCGTCTTCGATCCCGAGAATGCTCGTCGTCGCTGTCTTCCTCGGAGCTTCGGTCATCATGACTAGTGTATTCATCACTTTCCTGCCTTCTAGATCCTCGTGGACGTCGGCGGGGAGATTGGGGGTGCTTATCTCGTGATCGATGAGGTAGCCGAGGTCGGTCGTCTTCGTCGTCGTCTTCTTCTTCGTCCCTCTCCTGCCTTCTTGAACGGTGTCGGCGGGTAGATGAGGGGCGCTTAGCTCGCGATCGTCGACGTGGTCGGGGGTCATTGCTGTCATCTTCATCATCACTCTCTCGCCTTGCCGCTCGGTTGGACGACGGACGCTTAGCTCGCGATGGCCGGGAATCCCGGGGCGTGTCGCTCTCGTCCTCTCCCAGGTCCTCGCGAGCTTGAGTTCATCGTGGTCTAACGATTCGCGTGCTGTTCAAACTGGTGGTCTCAGAGGTGCGAGGGAGCGCAGCGTTAGCTTTGTCTTCAGAAGCTGTGAAGTTATAATTAGCACATTTGAGTCAAGAACAAGGCTGGCGACATACTATAACACGTCTCAAGGTAATTCATGAAGTTTGATGTGACATCTTTGAAGGTGTCGGGATCAGCTTCTCCCCAAGTCATCGGTATCGCGGCCTGGTTTACTCCGGAATGAATGCTGAGATGAAAAGGTTATTTGATATTTGGGTGAAGAGAATGCGGGTAAACATACCTCAGAACGTTCAATGCACCACCGCTGGCTGGCTCCGGGCCGCCCACAAATACTGAAACATGCATATTGAGGACGCTACTGGCTCCCTCTATAATGGGGAGGAAGAAGTCTGCCAGCCTGCGTATAGCACTACGTTGCGAACATTCAGCACAAACAGTAAACTTAGTCTGCAAAGCTTACTTACTCCTGCCGCTCCTGCGGAGTTAAAGCGTCCAGACGTTGAATCCGGGCTTCCCGAGCACTGACTTCTTCGGCGTGGCGCTCCTGCGCTTTCTTTTCCCAAAGTGCCTTGGTTTCATCAGGAAATTTATCGAAAATGGTCTGCATAAACTTGTTACGGGTGGTCGCAATTCGTGAGGGCTGGACTCTATCCTGTTCGACCTTTGCATCGAAGGCTGCCTTGTAATCAGCAAACTTGCACCTCTGAAACTCTTGCCAGCCTTTCGTACGGTTCGGAGCCCGGAGTCCGATGCCTGTGAGACGACTGAGAAGGACCGCATATGGGTCGGTATTTGAGAGATTCTTCAGGTGCTTGTACGGGGTCGTAATTTTGTTGGCACGGTACTGAAGCCAGTTAGTGATAGCCTATGTCATAATGAAGTGAGCACATCACGCAAGTCAGCCATTTGGGGGATGTCAAAGAACATACCGTGCGCATTTTCGACACAACGAGCCCTTTGGTATCATTGTCAGCCGCAGAGAGTGTTTCGTCTCGATTAGGAGGAGAGGTGGGATCGGGGTCATCGGTGAGAGGAAGTCGCCAGTCAAACTTCTTGAAGTAGTCATTCACAATTCGATCCAGTGTTGCCCTGCAAGCGTCACGTCCACGATCAGCGTTTTCGATGTATTCGTCGAGGTGGTCGACAAGGTATTCAAGACGGGCGCCTTTCGCCCAGTTACGTGTAAGCGGTCTGGATCGGCTTAGTCAGCTTTGTCAGGAACAGAAAACAAACATATGACCGACTTGTCCAAGTAGGACAGTTTCGCTCTTGTCGTTGTCGGTGTTGTCGCTGGCGGCGTAGCAGCTGCTTGCGCGGCGTCCGGATGTGTTTGCTCTTCATCTGAAGCCATACTTGCTTGAGTGGGTGCAAGCATCATTGTCGTTCGCTGCCCGTTTTATATCTTCAACCCATCCTTTGGCAGCCTACCCTCTCGTCACTGCCTGAAGTCCGTCCCACCAAAGGCACATACATACTCAACCTTCAACACCACTACAACGCTCGAAGACTTCCCTACCATCGTCGCACATCCATCTCAGTAGGTATGAACCCTGTTCCGTGTTTCCACACAAAGTTAGCAAAGTACGTCTACGGCCTTCTCAACTTTTGTTCTATGGCTCATGTAGTTTCCCAGAGTAGTCAAAACTGAGCCATCATGCTCTTTCCGAAGATAAGGCTTGTCATCGAATGTACATGCAGCTATCAGAAGACAGCCTCGCCGTTGGAGGTACCTCCACCGTTGAGCGGAATGCGATATGGACGAAGTTTGTTGGATACGTGAGTGCGTCAGCTGTGTCTGATCCATGCGTGTTGATTTCATCATTGTGTAGACGAATGAAGGTACCTTGCGTCTGTTCCCCCCGAAACGTTCCCTTGAAATGGAACCTTCGTGAACGTAACTCGCTGTGAAGTCCAATCAAAGCCTCATGACTTTCCTTATCCCATCCTCCCCTCGCACCGTATTGTCTCTTTGCCTTTCTCGATGCGCTCCACCATCCCGTTCAAAGACGTATTCTACCACGTGGTTACGACATGTGGTCTATGGCTCAAGCTTACGATGAAACGTGCCCTGAAATCGAAGAACAGAATGCTCCGAACAAAAACACTCTCACATCAATGAACGTAGATACTTCGACTGGTGCTTTGGAACATAAAGCTTAACAACATGCTGCAGACCGGCGAGGCCAGCCTTTGGTGTCCTCTGCGTCCTCTTTTAAACTTGTTCGACACACCCCGTCTACTCAGCAAGAATGTCTCGACTCCCCGATTTCACTAATACGATGACTCCTGGAGGTCTGTCCCATGGCTGCCCTCAACGTTCCCCACGTTTACTGATCCACTCCCAGCACACATAGCCCTCCTGACGTCTCTTGGCATGACTGCCTCTCAGGCTCGTGCGGTCGGTGCACTCTTCTTCACGGCGGCGGACTACTTAGATGAGCTCAACGGTAACGGTAATGCGATATCGGCGCCGTCGATCCAACCAACCTGTGTCCTCAACGTCCCCGACTCTGACTCCGATAACGACGGGGAATCGTTCGTCTTATCTGATGATGGCGATTCGTGGGATGAGGCCGCTCCGCCGCGACGAGGTCCATCGTCTGTTGTGTCGACTGTGACCCAGCCCCCTCCGTACAGTTCAGGTATGCCTCTTACATCATCCTTTTTTTTTATCTAATCGCTGATCTCGTGTTGGACAGGCGCTAGTTCGTCTTCTACCCCTCGTGCTCTCCCAGTTGTCGCCGCTGCTAGCAATGCCAACGCCAACGTCCCCGCAGTGGCCAGCAACGCCAACGCCAATGTCCCCGCAGCGGCTAGCAACGCCAACGCCAACGCCGCCACTGTTCCGGCTGTTGTAGCAGCTACCGCTCTCACCCCCCCTTCACCACTCCTTGGCCCATGGACTCTGCCGGTTGGGTACGCTTTCGAAATTCCGTCCCCGGGTGTTCCCGGCCCGTACTATGCTGTTTTTCGTGGTACACGAGTCGGCGTGTTCTCTGGGTGGTATGTTTGATCTCCTCGTATTGTTTAACTAAAACTCAATTCCCATATTAGGCAACTTACCGCGTCGTTGACTTTGAATGTGTCCACCAGCTTGCAGAGGCGTGTCGGCTCGATTCAGGCGGGCATTGATGCGATGCTCGACTCCATTGATGCTGGCACAGCCGCGTTGCTCCCGCAATAGATATGCTGTCTTTGTATGTTGTCCTATCGTTGTACTTGCCTGTATCGTGCTCTTGTTGAATTCCGCGTTGCGCTCCCCTGCCCGAACGATCTCCGAGCCCTAGCCACATGGTAAGAAAATATATATATCCTGGTTCCCACGAACAGGGAAAAGCAATAAGTGGTTCTGAAAATTATATCCTGATTCCCACGAACAGGAAAAACAATAAAGGTGGTTCTCACACTGCAAACCCCTCTCCCACGGAGTTTCTCAGTATCCCACGCGCAACGAAAATCCACCTGCCATCCGAATATGGCAATCTGCTCGGCCGGCTTGCAAAAATTGAACCCCCGCCGATATCCATATGTATTTACGCGCGCTTCCAAGGCAGGCGCCTAATCGTCCCAGGTTTCTCTGCGCACACTGTCTTTGATGTCCCCGCGTTTTCGTGCATTGTATTGTATAGGATTACAGCTTGGGCTGACGACGAATCCACTCGCGAGGGAGTTTGCAGGTGAAACGACGATACAAGTCATCAACTACAAGCATCCCAGGCTCGGTCGCGCTAGCCGTGACCAAGAACCTGTCCTCGGGTTCTTCCCATTCACGCGAGAAGTCATCCCCAAGGTAGGGACCTCCGTCCGATAATTGGAGGCGAAGAGCCTCTGCTTCAAGGTCCTTGGGCTGATAGGCTTTATAGGTGTTGGCCCAAGCTTCCTCGCGTCCGTGCTCACGACAGAGCTCAAGGGCATACAAGTAAGGTAAGTTGAACTCCTCACCCTTGACCACTTCTATCGGGATGCGGAACTCACGATCATCTTGTTTCCTATCAATCAATAGGTACGACTCGCCTTCGTCCCAAAAGAGGAAACGCGTATTCGCTGCAGCACGACCCATGTAGTACTTCTCGTCGCCTGGGAATTCCCTGGCGTCACCAATCCAATTCATCAAGTTTTCGAGCGCCGTTCGACGAAAATCAAGCATACGAATCGGACGCGACCAGTTCTCCGGTACCTCCTGCTGTTCAATGAGCTCACGAATAGTCAACCCTGAAGCAGCATTCGAAGTTGAGTTGGACTCGGCTTCCTTCTCAGTTTCTGGATCACGCTCTTCGGAGCTGTCGCTAACTGACAACAAATCAGGAAGGTCGGCATAATCGTCCTCAAGGTCTTCCAGCACCTCCTCGTCACTTATCGAGGGCTCGGGATATTCAAAAACCGATTCGAGTTCATCCCCGAACGCCATCGAAGCGCAGAACGCCAAATCCTGCAGGGGCTCGCGTAGTTCAGCGAGCTCTTCGTGACGTTCGAAGTCAATACCCAAACTATGAGAGGGAAGACCAGGCGGACGACTTCCGGAACCTTTTACGCGATTTGCATCTGGGCAATCTCGCGCTTCATGTCCTTGCGCCTTGCATTTGAAGCAAAGGCCATTCTTTCGAGCTTCGTCCAATTCTTTCGGGGTCAACTGACGATAGTTGGAGGTGGATGGTTTATTCCCTCCCCTATCGTTCCGATTGAAGGAGGGTTTCGCGTTACTCGAGCTACTAGAGCTCGCGCGGTTATTATTGTTCGAGGAGTAAGTGGTCTTCTCGAATGGTTTCTTGAATTGAGACGACCCCTGACCCCCTTGTCCTCCTTTATCGTGTCCCTTAGGACTAGACTTGAACAAGTTCGAGCGGTTTTGGTTCTGGTGAGTACGATCACTATTATTATGAGATCTTTGATTACTCGTGCCACTGCTAGGGTTGCTCAAGGGCTTGTCCGGTCGGCGTCGGCTGTATTTACCAGCCTTCGCGTTCTCGATAAGTTCAATCTTTTCAGCCGTTTGGACGACTTCATCCCAGGTGCTTGAGTTGGGACTCAAGTTATTCTGGTAAAGTTCTCCGTTGATATAAGGCTTGAAACCTCGCCATAAACGAGCAACCTGCTCGATGTCGCTAACCGTTCCCAAGGTTTCGAATTTTTGTTTTAGACCAGTCGAATATTCTCTCACAGTCTTTTCTCCTTGGTACGAACGATCGATTTCAACACGCGTCGCCTCCATCAGGTCAGTCGGGAAGTGGGCATCAATGAGAAGTTTGAAGAACTCAAGGATTTCCATTTCTCCAGCTCTGTCGGCGATTTCTCGCACGTACCAATTGAAGGCCTTGCCCTTCAGAAGACTTCCGACACGACGAATTCGAGCCGTGGTCTTCACACGACCTTCTTCGAGATACGCGACACATTCGGAGATAAATCGGTACACGATCGTGACATCGTCACTCCCACTGTACTCGGTTGGAGTGAGAGGCTTTAGGATGGACTTCTTAGGTCCTTCATCGTCGCGGTAATCCCACGGAGGCAGGATTCGAGGTATGCTTTCAAGCAACTTTCCGAGGGCACTATCCACAGGTATTTGCGCACTTGGTCTCATGCGCTCGGCTGAATTAGGAGTTCTAGCCTTACTAGCCTCAGAGGTAGCTTTCAATTCTGCCCTGAGGGGTTCGTTATCTTTTTCGAGGTTATCTAGTTTGCTCAAAATTCGACTCAAGATATCATTTGAGGGAGGCTCAGGAGCACGAGGGGCTTCAGGAGCTCTAGGCGGATTAGGCGCGTTTGGCGCTGAGGTAAGCACAGCCGCTTTCTTCTTTCGTTTCTCCTCGAGCCATAACCTTTTGCATTCAGCTAAGATTCTCGCCTGTACGCGAGGATCAGCCTCTTCCCATTCCGAGTCAAAGCCTTCATCATCGGCTTCGGCGTTTTCGTCAAACTGGGGACAACCGGCATGTTCACGAGGGTCCACACCCTTTCCCTTATCAACCCTGTTCGAGGGTCCTTCACCTCGAGACGTTTCGGTCGACGCTTGGGTGCCTGGGTTCAGATTTTCTTGCCTTCGAGTCAGCAACTCTTGCTGCTCAGGACTTAAGTTCTGGTGAGCAAGATCAATTGCATTCAATTGTTCATTACTTAAAGTATCTACAGTAGTTTCGCGGGGATCAGGCGCGTGTACACTACCATCAAGCTCGTTAGGCTCGGCATCATTACCCTCATCGGGTAAATCGTCATCAGGTCCATCGAAGGCACCTGGAATTTCGCTAGCGCGATGGTCGTCTGGTTCCTCAGACGCCATAGGAGGCACAGGGGTGTGGGTGTTGGTGTTGACAGAGGAGAGTGGGGAGGAGGGTTGTCGAGCAAGGGGTTTGTTGCGGAGCGAGTATCGTTGCTTAGACGAAGACATGCTGCGAACTAGTGGTTAGGATTTTTTGTCGAAGGGAAGGGATAGATGGTTTGGGTTGTCGAGGAGACGGAAAGGGACAGGGAAATGGGGAAATGGTTGGGGATAGTTCGAAGATGGGGAGGGGTGCAACGGATCCTCAGAGGGCCAGACTGAGGGTACCACGCTTTTGGGGATAAAGTAGATTAGTAAAAGAGAATCAGAATAGAAGACGTACGGTTTGGGGACTTGTCAAAATATGTCGCGTTAGCTGACTAATCAAGCGCGCGACACGAGATGAGATTAGATGAGAGATAAGAAAACTTAGAGTCAATTCTTCGATGACAGTTGTRAACCGTTATTTCAGAGGACTCTGCCTCGACTAGGACTGTACAGGCTGTCTTAAATACCTACGGGGACGAGTAGAGACGAGTAGGTACGAGTAAAGAAGGAGGGGCATATGTAAGTTGGGCCATAAGGAGGGACTTGGTCGAGAGGAGTCGAGACAAAGGGGGCATAGGGGGCATATACTTATATGGACTATGGGCATGGGGAAAGGTAAGTAAAAGGAAGGTAGCTACTACTATGATTGTGGTGAACATATGTAGGAATTATCAGAGGGTGAATACAGGGAAGTAAGAGCCGGGGCCAGAGTAAGAGGGTCGAGGAAACACAGTGGAGGAGAAGACCTCCTTTTGGGTGGATTAAGTAATGGGCGCTGGGCGAGCGCTAAGGTATGTTCGCCACACGCAGTTCCATCACAACAGGAATTTGATGCACTTGAAGCGCTCGAACAGACGCCCGAATCCATCCTCTTCGTCTAGCCCCAAAACCACCTACACCGCCAACGCGTCCCGATATGGCCTCCAGGAACTCGGGCCACCTGTTAGTTGATCCGACAAAGCACCGGTCAGGTTGGTGACCACCACACCGCCTCCAGCTCAATCGGAGTTATCTGAACAATGGCCCATTGTTCGCCCAACGACAATTACCCCTCCTACCTGCCCACCAGGTTTGGCTTTCGGTGCTTGGAGCCTGGTTAATAGGTGGCCTCCACATGTGAACAAAACCTGGCCCATACCTATCTTTCTTGCTGTATTGTACCTGTCCACCCAGGTCGCAATCGGGTTTGATGATTCTAGGTGACATCCAGCTTGCGCGACATACTTATAATAGCGTAGAAATTTCTAAGAAAATGTAGATAAGTATACAGATTTTCAATTTACATTTGATGTAATCATCCTCGCGAAAGGCGCGCCCGCTTATTCTGCTGGGTTTCGGTGGTTTCCTCTTCGTTGTCAGCCGCTTGAGCTCGTTTGGCATCTTTCTTTGCCTTTTGCACGGCCTGCTTTGCGGCATTTTTCTCCCGAAGCTCTGTGGCGCATTCGAGGTGTTTGGCACCCCGATCAGTGAAGATCGGAATGGGGCGAGCCAGCGACGGAGGCAAGATGGCTCGGAGAAGGCTGCCATTGTGAAACGAAGCTGTGTTGACGACGTAGCTTTCGAGCGGCTTGTGCTCAATCACTACATCTGTCACCCCCGAATCTTGACGTTCTTGCATGCGAGTCCGCTTTCCGGACGCCTCACATCTAGCCAAAAGGCAATCGTGCTGGACATTGACAGCAAATTGCAGCATCTATTGACAACCATGAGGCGTTAGTTTATACTCTGGGTGAACTTGAAGAGCTTCAGCGAATTGAACGCACCGGGGTTGTGACAATTTCATACACAGTTTCATTGAATCTTCTGAGGAGGGTGGGCATACCAAAGACTTCGTGGCGAGACGGAGACAACTGGAAGACATCTAGGATTGCAATAGCACCCAGATCCGTTGTACGTTGCAGGATCTGGGTTATTCGCCCAAATATCGTTGTATTCTAATGGATGCAATCGTAAGTGACTCGGAGCACCGCCGCATCAACTTGTAGTGCATCCAACTTACCTCGTTAAGTGCAGAATTTGAGATTACCCAGGACCCGACGGCGCACTTATCTCCAGAAGTTGTCGTGGTTGATGAACAAGAACGCCAGCAATCTTCGTGTAGGTTATAATCTGAGGAGTTCACGGCCAAGCGAGCAACTGTGGTTTGAAGTGAAAAAGTTGGATATTCTCGTTTTTTCTTCGGTCGAGGGGCCAGCTTGATGGAGCCTGGTAATGGATCAATGATGTTAAGCCGTTCACGTTCAACGGCCTCGTCTTTAGGGAAAAGGATGTCAGGCTCACCAGGTTCCTCTGATTTTTCGGAGCTCCAGCCAAGCAGACGCTGCAAAATAGGATGTTCAAGAAGATAGTCCTGTATTCCGTTACCCGCTTGAACCCAATTCCCATCCGGCATCGGCCACCAGCCTCCCAAGAGACGATGTTTCATGCTTTCTTGATCTGCGAGTTGGATTGCAATGTCTCGGCTCGGTGCAAGATGATTTGACAATATAGAGCAAAATCGGAAGACAGCGTTGTATGATTCGAAGACCTCTGTTGCGGAGCCGATCAAAGGGCCGAAGCGTCGAATATCCTCGGTGAGATGCGAAAGGAGATGAAGCTTGATCTTGTTGTGCATTTTCGATGGGTTGATGATGGCGAACATATCGAGGACATTCGCAACGGCGACCTCAACATCCTCCTGTCAGGTCAATGTCAATCTTCTGGACAGTTGAACGACAACCTGGAGGAATAATCAGTGATCACACACACAATATTCATCCATGTTCCGTATCTCAGGGAACCATAGGAGCGCGGATAGCTCGGCGACAGCTTTCCAGGTCGCAAAATAGGGCTCGTCAAGTAGGTCGTGGAGTTGAAAGATACTGGTCTGGATCAATGTTTTGAGTTGACGCCCCACAAGGGAGTTGGCATATTGCATAATGTACGCCGATCGTATTGGATGCGTTGACAGCCCATCGATATTTGTCGCCTGTAGTCGAGTTGAAAATACTTGCTTCTGTACCGGCGTCCAAGTTGTATGGGAGTCACTGTGCCAGATGTATTTTACAATTCCAAGCAGGATCGTGTGTAGAAGCTCAACTGGCGTGTCCTTCATTGGATCAAACCCTGATCAGGTATTGAGTTGGACCAAAAATTCAGATATTTATGTCTTGACTCACCTCGACTTTGAAGAAATCCGCTGTAAATATCCTCTTGATTTTGAGAGACCCATGTTCTCAACTGTGTTCCGATTTCCTGGGATGTAAGGTGTTGTTTCGGATCGCTTCGTTTCGTGCGGTGCTCTTCCAACAGGTATTCGATCCAATATTGGGTGTAGCTGTCCTTGACACCCGTCTCGGTTTGGCGCACTTGGACTGGCTTGGCGACACCATGACAAGCCAGGCGTACTTGACCTTGGACTTCCTCCAGTGTCCCTCGAGCTGTTCGCGGTTTCCCTGGCTGACCATAAGCCCATAAGCATTCAGTAGTTGGTCGCTTGTCCTCAGCGGCAAAATAGCACGTACGTGAAAAAGCGCTTCATACCCGACATCCGATTCCTTCTCTTTTTCGGTTCCTCCAACCTCGCATTTCCGACATGGGTAATTTCCCTTAGACCCAATGTGTGAACAGACCTCGCTTTGCATTGGATTGTCATTACGACTGCTATTCAGGTAGAGCTGGAAACAGCTCATTAGGCCGGTGATGGCATCATGGACGCGGACTGGTGTATGGTGAGTACTCCTTCATTGATTGAGCAATGAGTCATAGGCTCTTGAGTGTCAGTTGAACAAATATATAGAAAATGGACTGACTCGATTGCGTTTCTGAATGCAATAAACTGCTCCGTGATGGTGGCATGTGGTGATGTTGAGATGAAATGAACGTGAAATTCCTGTTGCAGTAGCTTGCGAGGGAGGTTGGTGTGTGTGATGTAGGCATTCCAGTGTTTATTCCATGACTTGGAGCGATTCCCAGAGACATCATCAGCAAAGTAGTCAAGGAAGCTGGTATTGAGTGGGTCGCCCTGGGCTATCTCGCGTTTAGGGTTTGGCATTTGACCGGCGTATTCGCGGGTCCGCTGATCAGCGGACCATGCAGGGGGTACCATGTTATCACTGAGGTCAAGGTAGTTCTCAACCAGTAGCTCGGCTTGAATGAAAATGGGGGGGCCAACCATGGCGATCACCTTACTCTGTAAGAATTCGGGTGGTTAGAGGATGAGAGAGGGAGCAAGGCTTTGGGTTGTGCGTGCCTGATCAGTCCATTCAACGTGCACTGCGTTCGCATGAAGTTTTCCATTTGACAAGATCCATCGGAGGGGAATGACCAGCTGGCCTGAGCGAGTTCGAGCGAGTTCGTTGACATAGTAATGACATCCATGCAAGTCATCATACATGGGACTGAGGCAGTCAAGATCGACATCATTTCGCCACTTTTGTGCATGCCAGACTTCCCGAATGACTCCATCTTGAGGAATCTCGGGATACACATGGATGTGACGCCGTATATTTGGGTTTGCCCAATCCTATTAGAGATTGAATTTCAAAATTTGCATGAGCTCCCTATAGTAGATTGAAACATACCTTGGCAATTATACTCCGTGGGTCATTCATGTAGTACACATTCCCTTTAGGGGACCGGTTTTGAAGAGTTGGAATTCCGCACGTTTTCCGAAGAAGTGCTTGTTGTTTGCGGAGTGCATCAAATGAGGGGACTCCACTCTCTCGTAGAATCCAAAGGAAAACTTTCATAAGTGAGCCAGAGATTCGGAGGCGGGGAAAGTTGTCGAGAAGATCAAGTAGAAAAGACTGAAAGTCATCAGCGCATTAGCCCACTGACGCGTGTGAAGAACCAAGAAGTAAATTGATGGGCGTACCGTTTTGGACGAATAAGGAAACCAGTGGCTGCCCTGAGCGCTTGCCTTGCCAACATCCTCGTCTCCATCGACACCACGATTGCCTTTGAATTCGAGCCACCTTAAGCTGAGTATATGCTTGTTGGGGACTTAACTTTGGAAACTCACCAGCGTAGTCAATGAAATCCCTTAGAATATCATCTTCCTCACCGAGTTCACCGGCCAAGTTTCCGTCATCGATAAACTGCTGGCCAGTCTGACTGGCATCCCAAAGACCAAAGTTGTCCATGGCATCCTTGATGCGACGCGAATCATCGCTAGTCAAATCATTTCCGGCACTGAATCCCCCCACCTCGCCTGCATCAAATGCTTCCCACAGATCCCGCTCGGCCATGCTCTGCTGGGTTGATGCAACGCTTGCGTGCACAGATGGTATGACAACATTACGAAGAGCTGTGGTACCTTCACGACTCGTGTCGCCGTGCCGCTGGTTCTCTGCTTGTCGCCGTTCAATCTCTGCCTGGAGGATCAGGGCAGACTCCCACTGCTCAATTGCTTTCGCATGCGATACCGATTTTAAGTGTGAATTGAGGCTTTTGTGATCGATCCAACCACCTCGGCAACGCTGACATCGCACTTTCTTGTGCACTAAATCCTGTGTAATATCTATCCCATTGAATCGGTAAGTTTTCTTTAGTTTTTCATGATGGACAGAACCCGGACTCACAATCGGGGACTGCCTTTGCTTTCGGTGCCATGACTCACAAAGCCTCAAATTTTCGAACAATGGAACGGCCCATTGCCTTATTTGCTCAAGTTTTTGTCAAGTGGCCGATGAAACTCAGATCTGAGTTTATAAGTTGAGTGGCTCAGTGGCTCATCCTCCGCCCACAATTTTCCCTTAACCGCAACCACCACATTTTATCCTTCCCAGCCGATTGACCCCCAAGAGTCCCATCGTTCCATATAAGATATACTAATATTGCCATAAATATGCCTCCTCGCGCGCGCTTCAACGAAAATGACTTCGACGATCTCAGTAATATCATTCATGGACCTTCACCAACTTCCACTCCTTCGGCCACCCGCATCCACAAGCGTTCACGTACCCAACGCGAGAGCGAAGGCAACGAAAATGAAGATGACGGCTCCGGCTTGGACAGCGAAGATGGTATTCAGAGCCGTGATGAGCCACCCGAATCAACCGCTAGTTTCTCAAGGGCCACACCGTACCGATCAATGAATGTCAATGATAAGAACACCGTCCTACAGTATGCCCGAGTCAAGCGACTGCGGAGTGGCCTCATTACGGAGACGGAGAAGTTTCTCAATGTGAGTCCGCCATATTGAAGTCGTCTGATCAAAGCTTACAAATGGGGCCACCAAGGATCCTCCGACCGTTCAGCAGGGCAAACTATTCGTTCTTTTGCAACTGGCTACTGATCAACTCAGCCAGCGAGAGTCAGGTAGCCCGCCATATCAAGTCTCTGCTGCTCTTCAGGTGTGTTTCCAACCCTGTACGCTGTGATATCGTAGCCGATCTGATCTAATCTTAGAAAAATATTGACAACTACGCGAGCACCATCCTCTTGTCGCCGAAATTGAGTGCATACAAGGGCGAGGCTCCAACGAACCATCTTTTGGTAAGTTCTCTCCGTAGTAGTTTGTATCTCGGGTCCTTCAACTCATGCAATACTCCCAGGATTTCCTCAGGAAGCACCGCTTTGACATGCCGCCAAACGTTGAACGTGACGCCGCAAGCTGGGGAAAGATTACATGTGCCGTTCAAGAGTCCTTTACGCAGCGGAGAGCAAAGTTCAAGAAGCTCGTGAGTCTCTCCAATGTATCATTGGATTATCACACACTCATCATGGGTTATTGGGGGGTAAGCTCGCAGGAAGTGTGCGGTCGAAAGATGGAAAAGATCTTCCCCAATCCTCTCGTCAAAACATCTATGCCCTTGCGCAAGCTTTCGTCGCGACAACCGATATTAAATGCGAGGTCACTATCCCCCTCTGTGCTCGTATCGCCATGCTCGTGCGTCTATTAGGGTCTCTTGTCTGGACCTCATTTCGCTAATACCTTATTCACGCATCAGCGNTTTCGTTTACCTTAAAGACGCCGGAACTGCATTCTGGGACCGCGCCGATGGACAGCTAGCCTCGATTCGAAAGCAAACCAAGATGGAAGCAAAAGCCCTTACACGGTGAGTACTGGTATCAACTTTTGTCGGAAGGTCTCGTAGCCTAAAGTTGCTCCACCACCTAGTGTCTTTCGCGCCTTCTTGGACAACGACCGTCAAGCTCATGGCGACGTTACCATCATTGATGTTGCAACATCGCAGGTTCAACAAGAAGTTGATGACCTCCTTGATGTTTCCGCGGTTAATTCTTCCGACTCCCATGATGATGATGCCGCCGACGATGACGAGAATCCTGGCACATCTGACTGAGATTCTCTCCTGTATATTTCCTTTGTAGCCGTGTCATACCGATAATAATGAATCGAGCCGGAATCTATTTGTGAATATGATGTATAAATCGTGCTTGCAGTCCCTGATACCAGAGTGTGCAAGAGCTGATCCCCCGCAAAGGAGAATGATAGGATTGTGCTGGGCTAACGGCTATATACTAGGGCACACAATTGGTACCAGACAGCTGTGAGAACAACACGCCTCAAGCCGTTCATCATGCTGGTGGACGTTGGGCGTGGATGGTAAAGGGTGCGTAGAAAAAATAGGTAGGTGAAATTATGCAGAGATGGTGGATCGAAGCTCTTAACATACGCGGCGGATAGGTGCAGTGCCAGCTGGTTGACAGATGTACCTGGTACCAGCATGTGGCCATAGGCGATCTAAGCTGGTGCCCAGCTCTCAAGAGAACGACTGCCAGGTGTTTACGTCATGTGGTCAACGTGTCCCTGAAACCTGACGACCACGTTCTCCTCCGTTGGCGGTGTACAAATACAATGCTCTGCAAGTTCGATGATGAGTTCAATGCCAGTGTGTATCTATATCTCTGCAGCAGCCGAACATACTCCCAGACGTCCAGAATTCCGTCTACTAGTAGGACCACTCGCCCGCTTTTTCTATTCTCAAGGCCGGCCTAAACGTAAAGGACTGAGAGTCCCATATGTCTCGATGAAAGGCGAAGGAGGGCTGTTCCCTCTCATGCTATATGCAACCACTCGAGTATGGTGCTACAGTTTAATGCATACGGTCGATGATACTAGGTGAGTTCCTCTTGCGCTCGCGTCCATCTTCTCGTCAGACCATCTCAGGTTCGCCTTCATTTAGCTTCAACACCTTGACAACACTTGAGCTTGAGCTTGCGGCCTCATCGACGCATCGTCAACCCGTCTATCTAGCTTTTCCAAGTNCCCAGACCTCTAGTCGTTCATGGAGGCCGAAAGTCATCCTGACTCGGATGCCTGACGCCCCACGTCAAACCTAGGTCAAAACGTCGCACTCGCTTTCTTCATCTTCGAGCCCTCATGATCCCAAGACGAATGACGGTCACGAAGTTTGGAAGATGTGGTGATATACGAGCTGGGAGCTTGGTACTGCATAGGTGAGTGCCGCTTGCGCTCGCGTCTCTTTTCCTCATGTCTCCTATCATTGACGCATCGCCAGCCTATCTTTCTAGCTTTTCAAAGTCCCAGACATCTAGACGCCGATGGAGGCCGAAAGTATAGCCGACTCGGATGCCTGACGCGCCTACCCCGCGCTTGCCTTCTCTACCTTTGAGACCTCACGATCCCTGGACGAAAGACTCAGACTCAGGACGAAGGGAAGATGTGGTGATGGAGTATATATATGCGTTTAACTAGACTACTATGGTACTAGGTGAGTTCCGCTTGCGCTCGTGCCATCTTTTCGTCATGCCCCATCTCAGTCTGTACTTTGCAGACTTTNCCCTTTCCCAAATGAGCCCCTCCTACCTCCCCGAGTCCCAGGTCGCGCAAACATGCTACGGCTTGAGATTCGTCGCAAACCTCCAGAGTCCAACACCCACCTCTCCCTCTGGATCCAACGCGTCGTTGACCCAGTGCCCCGCGAAAACTATGCTTATACACATCCCTCACGCCTGTGCTTCGGTCGCATCTCACCGCTGTCCCATGCCTGCTTCCTTTCCTCGTCCTCTGAAGGTCCATTCCAACCAACCAACCAACCAACCGAACCCGACCTCATTCTACATGCATCGTACACCCTTCAAACCCCACACCCCATTCCCAAACCCTCAACTCGCCGACGCCACATAACGCACAACGCATCACCATAGTGCCCATTCTCAGCTGGCGACAGTACTCTATTGCCACTCAGAGGATTCGTTTCATACCACATAGGACAGGATCTGTCTGCTTGGACGCGCGAGGTTCGAGATGGTTCGCTGGTATGGGGGCNTAGAAACCGAGGACAGACGTTTGAATGAGTGGACTAGGAGAAGGGAGCACTAAGGAGGTGCTGGTGGGGATTGGAGCTTGGTGTGGACGGGAACGGGAACCGAAACGGAAACTTGTAAGGAGGAAGGCGGGGAAAGGTCAAGAGGTGGGGTAGGAGGGATAAAGAGGGTGGAAAAAGAGACGAAGAGGGTGTGGGAGAGAGCTGGAGAATCGATTGGTACGAGTTCGGCTCGTGGACTTGCGTGTCTGCAGCTGAATCGACAAGGCATGTTGCGTGTGGTATCATGGGGAGCTGTCGGATGCTCTGAGATTTCGAAGAGGGATAGTTCATGGACGCGTCGCCGAGGTTGGAGTACATCCGGATTCCGCTTTGGTGGGAGGGCGGAGGAACGAGGCCTTAGGAAGGAACAGCCGAGGACCTGGACCGTCGGTTTGGTGACGTTGCGCAAAAGGGTTCTTGGGGTCAAGCATGCATACAGGGACCCTGGAGGCGCAGGACGATAGCTATGTCTCTTGGATATTGAATATCGAATATTCGACAGCTCTAGAGAAGCTCTCGAAAATCCTTCATCGTTGCGCAATGGCCATGGCCGACGCATACACATGGATCATAACTCAAGCCCTCAAGTACTCAAGTACTCAAGCTCAAGCTTGGATTCATATAGCTTCCCAGACCGCCACGTATATCTTCAATCATGGATCTCTCCCCACTGTCATACGCGCCGCCACTCCAACTGAAGCATGGCGGAAAGCAGCGCCCGTGAACACATCATCTTTCCTGACCTCCACGAATCCGAAACTCTCCCTCAAAGCCCTTCGCTGCCCCATCCTTAGCTTCGTCTCCTCCTCGTCCTCATGTTGTCGAAACCCAAACCTCCCTTGAACCTCCCCATATCAAATGTAATGCATCGTCGTGACCCTCCTCAGCTGACGAGAATACGCTATATAGACTGAGAGGATTCACTCAGAGGGTCTGCTTCATCCTGGGTCTGAATCCACGAATCCAAACGCCCAGTGACCTATAAGCTCGTCCGCCGCAATATCTAGGATCGCCTCGTTCCTGCTCCAAGGCCCCCGCCCCGCTATGTTTCCGGGTTCGTCCACCCCGAGAAAACAAGGACGCCCTCCCTTCTTATCATCGAGGCGTCACCCAGCTTTATCCCCCCCTTGTTTCCGCTGCTAGTATATCATTCTTGAAGTTGGGTCAAACCTCACCGCGCTGTTCGCCGCTTCCGCCTCCATCTCCGCTCCAGCTGCCTACCATCAGGAAGAATCGCGAAGGAACACAGAATGTGATATACCGTATATCGGATATATTGGGTATATGCGCTGACAGTGGAAATCCGACGCCAATACTAGTGACCTTCCTTTTCTACGTGAGTTTCGTGTTGTCCTTGCGTCCTGCTTTTCCCCAGGCTAGCGTGCGCTCATCGACATCTCTCAACACCACCTGTCTTTTGCAGACTCTTGCAACTGAATGGTCGCGTCTGATCGCCTACAAATCGTCACCCTCTCAGTCGTATTATGCCTTTCCTCTTCCCCCGTCCTGGATCTTTCCTCTCCTCGTCGTTCGCCTCCCTAAGTGACCCTCCGAAACAATGGTCCCCACCTCTCTCCTCTCGTCTATCATTCCCACTAAGAAGACAGGGGGAAGTAACAATGTCCAACTCTATTAGTGAGTTCTTCGCAGCAGCCCCCGCGGAACCGCTCATGCTAAAAGGGTCTCGTCTTTCAGTGTGGTAGTCCCTGGAGCTGAGAAGAGCCAAGACCTGTATTTGTTTGCCCGTTGCGTCGACCCCCATGCAAACACGAAGTCATTTGAAGTGCGTCGAATTGTTTTCATCTCATCAATGAAGATAAACCAAATGATCACTTCCCTTCCTCCAGTTGGTCTTGGTAGACCAGGCTACCAAGGCTAAGAACGAGCTCAATGCGTTGTTCGGCTTCAGAGCTTCTAGTAAGTAGTGCCTCACAAGTTGGGTGATCCGACGCACGGAGAGTATTTTTTTTTTCGTTTGTGTTTGTACGATGTTGGCCANCATCATTGAAAGTTTCCAGTTGCGCGCGCATCCATGTTCGATATGATCATCACTCTAGCAGTGCAGAAGAGCCGACGCTGGAGAACGCTATGGTGCTACACGTCAGCAGGCTGACAAAGTGGTGTATACGAAGCAAGGCTTACTCTCGACCCGTGTTCTGATCTCCGTGTTCAGTTTGTCTTGTGCACAATGTGTACATCTTGCCACGCTTTCCGCTGTTGATCCTTCCAGGGTTTCTTCCACAGCAGGTTGTGGTGCTGAGGTAAGAGAATTCCGTCATGGTAGGTCAGTGCGTCCTTTCGTTGTCTGGAGGCGAAGGGAAGAGGACCGTGATGAACGCATCACATTTGGCTTCCCTTTCTTGTCCCGCTCCAGTGCGGAAAGAACCAGCACCGCAGGATCGTACACGGTAAGGGTTGACACAAGTCATTCGTCAGTAATTCCGACGACGGTAGATAGACAGACTGATCGTTGGAAGTCGCACATGACGGATTGGATGAAACGATGCAGGACAGAAGTACATCAGGCTTTGAGTACTTGAGTGTCAACGTTGTCAGAGCAGAGGCTGAGCAGAGGTAGAGCGCTGAAACGCTGAAGGTTGATAGAGCGAGAACCAGAGATTCTCTGTCCTAGATAACCGGTTTTCCTAGAACCAGACGGCGAATTTAGCAAGCATGCAAGCAGATGATGGGATGGTCAGACAGTGGGCCCAGCCTCTTGGCTGCAGGTCGAAGCGCTCGAAGAGACGCCCGTCAGATCTCTTCTCAAATTTAAACACACCGTGACGTTGAACATTGCAATCAACTGTGTTGTCTGGCCTTGCGTTTTGGAACCATTTCTCCCGTCTGACGTTGAGGTAACTTTCAGACCTCCAAAAGCCATATGAGACCGATCCGTCGAACCCAGAGCTGGCTGACAATGCGTCGTCCGAGGACCAACAGACCATCGCATTCTCAAAATCTCGGGAGGAAGGAATGGTGCGGAGATGCATTTAATAAGAGTGTGGTCCCAGCATAGAACAGTGAACGTTTGAACGGGTGAGTTCCCCTTACGCTTGCGACTGTCTTTTCTTCGGTCTCATGTTCCAATCAAGCCATACTCTGGTAACTCTCCTGCCTCATCCTTGCCTCGAGTAAGCAACTGCTACGCCGACCAATCGAAAACCGGCTTCTCATGTACGCATCTCGAGACTTTTATGGACTGGACTCAATTGCAACACGTCATCGACCTTCGGTCATCATTTGTCTACGATGCATCGATCTCCATGTCTCCTTCATCTTCATCTTCCTCTTAGACCCTGTCAACCACCCTTCCTACATCAAAGAGGCTTCACTCGTATCGCGGATGGCAGAGTCAAGATGCCGTGCAGCCGAGCTCGAAAGTGCTCGAGGGCACACGAGATAAAGCGAAGGAAGGGGCTTTGGCCGTTGCTATGAGCTGGATTGTCATGTGTATCCCTCGACGAAGACTTCCCGTGCCCAGCTGGCGTTAATACCCCGCGCAGTCGGACCCAAGAGTCCACTCATGGATGAACTAGAGCCAGGCGGTTGGAAAGGCTTAACGGGAAGTACGAATGAAAGGACGAAGAAAGGACGAAGAAGAGTGGGCTATTGCAGCTTAGGGCTATCCTCAAGAAGACACTTCGGAAATACTAGCGCAACGTCGGCGGCCGACGAGCATGTCCAGTTGAATATGGAGCGTGGAGTGGATGCGTGACGATGGCTTTGGCTGTGGGCTATGGGCTACAAGCTACGGGCTCTGAGTCTTTGGGTGTCGAAGACAGAGGTGGGCGTCGAGGAATGGGTTTGGATGTTGAACGTTGAACGTTGATGCATGATGGACATCAAGGGCTCGAGCTTGCCGAACTCGAACTGTGGCCTAGCGATCATCAATCTGGCTCGAGGCGACGTGACGGTGACGATTCAAAGAATTCTCGATACGCATATACCCCACATGCCCTCAGCGACTGCGACATCGTCAATGGACGCGCGTTCGCAACTTCGCTTCGATGTCCATTTGCCATTAGCGTTACGCCTAGGAAGTCTCAGTCATCAACAGGTGCTTGGTGTTCCGTCACAACACCCGGCTCAAGCCTACATACTGCGTGCAATAGGCATGAGGTTTTCGGCCGGTAAAACACACAGAACCAAGGTACGTTGTCATGACTCATGACGTCTATTTCCCCTACCCACAAAACACTTTGCTTACCTCCCTTCTTTTTTCCAACTCTCGCATCACACACTTCCTGGTGAACGGTTGTTTGACGGCTCAACCCAACGTGGTGGTGATGCCGATGTTGGTCAATGGTGTTGTGGAAGGAAGCAAAGGAAAGGGAAGCGTAGGCGAGGGGTATCTCACGTGCGACCAGAATGGTCTAGTATCAACGAACGATCACAACAGTGTACGACTTGAACATGTCGGACGCTTACCACTACTTCTACCAAATCGAAACTCGGAGATCTTCAAGAGCCGATACGTGGTCCCCAACTCTCGGAAGGGACTTCGAAGCCATACACACTGAGCTCTCCCATGGCCGACTCTTTACTCTTATCCTGATCCCTTCAAATCCCATCGCTTCTCCACCACTGCGTGCACCTACCCGCCACATCACCCGCCATGGTGTTGTGTCGGTCGATCTGCCACCGTTCTGCGGTTCGCATGTTGAGGTGCCCAGGCTTGTACAATGAGTCTGTCGACATGGGGTGGTTAGCCAGTAAAACCCAAATTACCCGAGGTACGTCATCATGACCCGTCGTTTCCTGCGCAACCCTTTGCTTATATTTTCCTTTCTCCAGTGTTGTTGTTGCACCATGCGCCCAGCCTGCCGAAGGGCATCGGTCCACTCAGAGGGCGATGTTGGGCGTTGGATCCTGGGCTGCTAGCACGGAAGAGGAGCAGAGGTTTTGCAGTTGAAATTGGGTTAGACAATGAAAAATGAAGTTCAAGACCTCGCACTCAGGTCCGCCCGGCGCCATCAATGCCAGCGCTATGTGCATACCCTCTATTTCTGCGATGCGATCGTCAGCGATCGTCAGCGCTCAAAGCCTTGTCCCCGTCCCTTCTCGTCCCATCATGATGGAGCTTGCTCGATCCCTTACCCTCGGCGCCATTTTATTTGACGAATGGGTCTCTTCCCTCCTTTGCTTCAGGAAATAGCCCTTCATGATGCTGGGGGTGATCCCAGAGGGAGTCGGGGGAGTTCCAATCCGTATGTTGTGCGGCGCAAATCCGATATCGGGCTGGCATGGTCAAGGCGTGGTAGGAGCATTTCGGTCGCTACTCTGCATGTAGAAGAATAAGGCCCCCTCCCGATCGCTGTGGGGTGGGGATCTTTATGGGAAGATGAGGTCTTATGTTTACCATATGAAGTCCGTGCGTCTCCTGAGGCGCCCCAGCGCTTGATCTCGTCAAGCGCTTGCAACTTGCTTCCAAGTTCATTCCATGCTCAAATCGACCTTGACGTGCCATGTTATAACGGCCATAACTGAACTATACCACCCCTCCACCATCTCAAGCAGAATTTATGGCTGGTTTTGGGATTGTGAAGTGTGAAGTTTATTTGATGGCCGAGACACGGCAACATCTTCTCACCTAGTAGATCCCATATGTCCATTTCGAGACTGTCGTGACTCATTCCAACACCCCACGCCTTCGCTCCCTCATATTAGAGTACAGCTGACCTGAGCTCTGCGGAAATGGGTTTCACCAACGATGGTGGCCAGACCAACATTGGGACATACAACGATGTTGCAAGTGACCAACACATTGTTACAAATTATCAAATCACGAACTCTACCTTCATTCATCCGCAATCCGGCGTGTCACACTTCAACCTAATTGCTTCACATGGCTTTGAAAACTCTCCTCTGGACACCCTCGCGTCTTGCACAGAGGATACGTACCGGGAACTAGCAAATCTTCTCATCCAAGCTCAAGATGAGTTCCGTCCCATCCAGGAAACCCTCTCTACCCATACCTTCGTCGCACGCATGCACAAAGAACTGTCCAAAGCCCTGAGACTTACTACCCTGATTGGACGCTTTGTCGGGGCAATTTCTAAGTTGGAAGACGGTAGATGGCTTACCGAGTTCTACCACTGGATCATTCACGCCTCGAGAAAGGCAGAAGGTTGGATAAACACGGTTCAAGAGTTTACTGGGAAAATGCGTAGATATAGGAGTGAATTGGGGTCTACTATGGTCGGCCCCCGCTGGCGTCGTCTCTGCTTGCTCTTTATATTTACCAGAAACGGGGGTATGGACATTGAGAAAGTTGTTCAAGGAGCTCTCGCAGATATGGAAACCCTTGCCGAGGTCCTTGGAATAGTCTTAAACGCTTTGCGGTATGATATCTCTTTGTATTTCTGGGTTATTCAGTTCACTTACTCAACTTCACGTTGCAGACAAACCAAGTTTGGAGACCAGTATACAACTCTTCAAGAATTACAATCACATTCATTGAATCTACTACGCATTTCCACCCCTGTTGTACTGCTAAACTCCACCATTGCCATCCCGCTGGAATATTTCTCGGAATACTACAAGGTCTCTAGTGGCTTGGCTCCTACTCCATCCTCTATGATTGCTCATACAGGTCCTGTAGGACATCCACTCACCACCTCATTTAGTCAACACAATAAGCCTCAAACTAATCACCAAAGAGAACGCCACCGAGGTCATCCAGAGCCAACGTTCTGTGACTGTAGATTTTTGCGCTAGGGAGTACTTTATAAGCCCAAGACGTATTCATCAATGTCTTGATTGTCCTTCACCTCAACTCGAGCCGGATGAGAATAGGTGGACTCGCTGGTGAATATTTCCGTTTGCCTTTACCATTATCTTTTCGAAGTAATCACCAGCTATCTTCTAAAGTTCTAGTTGTTCCCGCAAAGTCCTTCATATGGAGTCAACAGGTCGTATCGAGCATGTTCGTCTCCACCCCCCTCGCAGACCCTCCAAAGGTATATATGTCCACCGCCACGCTTTGCGCACGTATCTTAATATGTACCAAATCGCAAATCTCACCTGGTTGTTGGGAGTCGAGGTGGACTTGCTATCCTTCCGTAACCTCCTCCGATACCTCTCTGATGTCAAGTCGCCGCTTGAACGCTTCGAAGGAATCATCATACCTTTGTCATTGGTATCAAATGTCGTCCTCGACTCCAAGATGATCTCAGAGTCAAACAAACCTCCCGTTCTCCAGCACCTTCAATATGTATCGCTCACCACGGACGATTACGAGGCGCTCAACCTCTCATGGGAAGCATCTTTCCCTAAGCTCGAGATCTTCAAGATAAACTCCCCAAAACCCCCACCTCCTCTTCCCTCCGATCATTTCATGACCTGGTTAGCCCGATTCCCTTCGGTCAAGCAGGTCGACTCGTTGGCCACCTGGTTCATGCCTCCTCACCTCCTTTTGGAGATACTCCCTCACCTTACATCGCTCTTCACGTATGTTGGGCCACGAATTGTCAACGAAGGGATGCTTGATGTGTTTTGCGAAACGATACATGGTGCGAAGACGCGTGGACATCCAATAAAGGAATTTTGGGTGATTATAGACGGCGGGTCAATTAAACGGGTAGAGGAATATGTAAAGAGGAAGGGGCGGAACATTTCCTCGCATTTCAATATCAAGCTGATGGTTGGAGGTACTGATGATACGACGTTGATATCAATATAGGTATGATGATACATTATCAATGATCAATGAAAGCAACATACATGATAGGCCTTGGGCGTGATTTACACAGATGTATAGAATTCATTACGAGCCGCCCGCAACGAATCTAGCGTGGAGACAACTTCCTTCCAGAGGCCTTCACGCAGATGGTCATCATCCAACCTGTGTCGCCGTGGATGGCAAGCAACAACGCAGTGGTCGGGGAGAATACGATCAAGAAAAGCCACAACGGATGATGGGCCTTTGCCTGGTGAGAAACCAACATTCAATGTCTTCAAAGACTTGAATCTTGAGATGGGTGTTGCTGAAGTGGTCGAATACAAACGCGGCCGAAAAGACATATATACGCCTAGGTGCTCCAAGGCTTGGGTGAATGGAACAAGAGCCGCAAGCGAGTACATCGAGAGACGTGGTCGTGATMCATTTATCGGGGTTCCACCTCCAATATCAAGTGATCGAAGACAAGGAAGAGCTTTGAGAAGCCTGATAAACTCCGCCTCAGTGGGCTCCAAGGGGGATGGGAATGCCAATGTCAGCGTGCGCAGATGGCGACAGCCCATCAACGGCTCGACAATTCCAAACGGAAGGGCCAATGGATTTTGATCGTTATCGTTATTCTGGACGAGTATCCGCTCGACTTGGGGCCAGTAACGTGCTATGGTGGAAATCAAAGCTGCGTGCTCGGCAGGAGCCTCATCCCAGGATGAAACAATGGATATTTCCTTGAGCGAGGCTGGTGTGAATTGGCTGGATAAGCAAACCGACGCCTTGGTGAACGAGGACGATAGATGGAGCATTCCCAGTGAGGGGAAGCTATCTGCCGTTAGCTTCTCCGAGACCGCCGTATCGGCGTGGTATTCCACAGATCGGTCTTCCATAGAGCGATACGCTCTCACATACTCGAGACTCGGGAGGCGGGAAAGATTGTATGTTATCGTAGGAAGAGTCATGGACATGGGGATGAAAAGCGTTCGCAGACACGAGAGCTCAGAGAAGACGCTGCCGATCATCTCTGCGACTGGGGACAAATCATCGCCTGGTGACATGAGTATTGATAAATCGACAAGGTTCGGCATGCGGGTGGGGATATATGGTAAAATGACCTCCAAATCAGCATCCTTGGCGAAGAAAGTGAGTTCTGAAACGGAGGTATTTGAGAAGAGCAGGGTGGTTTGGGGATCGAGGTAGCCGTGCAGTTTGCGGAGGTTAGGAAGTAGAGCTTGAAACGGTCGTTCGCGAGCGATGGTGATGTAAACGGAGGGATCGATGCCTTGGTCGCGTATATGTAACGCTCGAACTCGAAAGTTGATCGTCTGAAAGCGACGCCAATTGCTCGGCTTGATAGGGCCACTGAAATACTGGGGTACCAGTTTTAACGTGAATCCAGCTAGAGTATAGAGATAGCGTACGCACATATCGTTCTCCGTCGTCGTCTGTTGCTAACGGAGCCAAGAGTTGGAGCAATGGTCGTATATCCCGTACGCAGTGCCACAGAAAGTCACGGGCAATATCCGCCCAGAGCTTGCAAGTCAGCGCGCAGTTCATGTCGTCTTCGTGGGGGACATGCGAGAGAATAAGTCGGAGTAACTCTGTGGTCGACAAAACACGATGGAGAGGGTCCATGGCTTGAACACTTTGAGTCGCGTCGTCAACGCGCCGTCGCGATAAGAAACCACAGTACAAACTGTTGATGACTCTGGGACATTAGGGACGCGTATCTTGGTGGTAAATTTCACAGAGAGTTGCCTACCGGAGTCGCAGTCCAGCCACTAAGTAGAGAAATTAGAATGCGCAACTTGTGGGCTTCAAGTTGTGGAGGCGGGCGAATACAAATGATAAACGCCCAAGAGACGCTCGTCCGAGGGTACTAAGACTATGCGGAAGCCCCCAAGCACACGCCTAAACCAAAGCCCCAATAACATTTCATACTCTTTCGTACAGCCGTCGCGTCCTGCGTCCCCCACTCAGTGACCAGTGACGATTTACGCTCGGAAAGCACCGCATGCAGTGCTGGGGCATGTCCATCCCAATGCGAGGAAGGTGGGTGCGCTGAATCGGCATCCATAAGAGGTTCAAGTTGAGTTCGTGTTCTTCCCCGAGGAGCTGTCAGCAATTTTCAGAATTATATGGCCCAATACAGCCCAAGCTGGATGCGCAAAACTCAATGAGTTCACATCGTGACGCTATCCGAGTCGCAAGTGCTGCACTGAAGCATTGGAGTCTGATCAATGATCTGCTTCGTATCCCAAGGTAATTATGAAGACTACAAATACAACAAAATTATAGCAATTAAAAATGTATGGAGGGGCAGACGTCCTTGTGATTACAGACAGACCTGCGTCGAGCAGGTGCCTTCCGGACGAGAGTACGGGGGTAGTATGACATACAA
>JAPEVF010000434.1:0-38173 GCA_029747585.1 Pleurotus djamor
GACAGAGGAAATTCAGGCCATCGTCGCAAAGTACGTCACCGCTGGCTGAGTGAATCGGATGTCATGGTCAACCCGTAATCGTAGGAATGGCACCCCGCTGTCTTGCAATGTGTGGGGCAAAGCAGAGGCCAATTGTCGCCTTTCTGGAACCCCAGACTGCTTGTTATCCTTCGCGAATCCGCAAGTCGTTGCGGACTGTGCTTTCCATCCCTGTGTCAGGTCTGTTATCCATATTTCCTAGCCCGTACGCCTTCCTGAACCTCTTTCACAGGCTACAACGATGGGCCAAGGATAAAGTCTTGTCATTCGTCCCGCCTGATGGTCATTTCACCTTATTTGAGTATCGTTACGTTCCCGGTGCCTCGTCTACGAGTGCTGCTCGTTTCGCCAGTCCTACTACCTCTGGATCCCCGGCTGTGGCTTCGGGGAAGGACATTGTCCCTCTCCCCATTTCACTGAAACATTCCTTTGAATTGACTGAAACGACCTGTACGTGCCCTCTTCCCTTGTCCACGGGCTCTAACTGACCAAGCATATAGGTTCATTCGACATAAATGTTACTTCACGCCTGACGACAAAGGGTGTTGAAAACTTCGTCGCAGAACTATACGTGGGCGAGGGTATGAGTGCATTCAAGTGTACCGTTGGTCGATCATCAGGCGGGTTCAGCAACACTTCGGCTCGCGGAATTGGTTCCGACTCGCATGGGGGCGGATCGGGAGGTGCTTCATGGTCTTTAGATACCAAGAAACGGGTAAGATATTTCAGTTCCTCGTCACCGCCGAGGTTAACCAATAACATGGATAGGTCCTTAGATGGGAGATACCAACAATAACGCCGTCGAGTAGTTGGTACCTGAGAGGATCCTTCAGCTCCAGGTTTGTTTCCGTTCTCTACCAGTTTCTAGGGCGAACTCAACCTATGGGCAGTTCTTCGTCGGCACCGAGGCCAGCACATGGCATCCAAACGCATTTTGAGATACCCTCATACACATACTCTTCGCTCAAAGTGGAGTCGCTCAAGGTCATTGGCGAAAGCTATAAGCCCTATAAAGGCGTACGAGGGAGATCAACCGGCAACATTGAGTGGCGATGGTGATCGTCGGCCTTCATGCACCCATAATCCAACCACTTTTTTGCTTTGTCCACATGAAACCTCAGTCAAATACTCAAAGATGAGTGATGCATTATCCCGAGATATGTCTATACGAAAACGAGAGATTACATCATATTGAGATCGCCGAACTTCTCCTTGTAACCTGAGTAGATGCAGATTCAGCACCAGTACAGATGCAAGGTCCAGGAAGTGCAACGTACCGGGTACTGTCCATTTACCCTTCTTCAGCATGGTCTCAACGGCCTCAACGATACGGGGGTGTGCGGCGCCAACATCCTCAACGGTCATATCCTCGAACGGACGAGCATCCTCAATGTTAGCCAAGGTTGCCTGGAGCTCCTTCAGCTCGACGTCGATCTTCTGCTCGGTCTCCTGAGCCTTGGCGACCTGTGAACATCAATGAGCGCAAGCCCTATAGAGTGCAGCGAGTGTTACGGACGGCCTTGGCTTCAAAGGTCTCGATGGCTTTGACGTGAGCGGAGACATCGTATGACACGGGCTTGAAATCCTTCAAGAGTTTCTCGGCCTCATCGACAATAGCCTTGTTCTTGAGAACGGAGCGGTAGTAAGCGAGGTCGACGGTTGTGGGTTGGCTGGCAAATTGACCGTGCAGCCGTTGGGCCTCCGAATGGCGTTTGCGGAAGGCTTGGAGGGAGGCAATGGTTTCTGCAGAGCAAGTACATTGGTTTGCATCGGTTTATATGATACCAGGAATAAAAGCGCACCCTTTCCAAGACCGAGAGAGGAGTAGACGCGGGAGAAATCCTATGGAGAAGTGGTCGGGCATAAGGGCTGCAAAGAGTTTGCGCAAAAACATACAACTGCCGCTGACGCTGCTGCTTTTGTGGCCATGTCCTTCAGAGATACGTGTGTGAGTGTTCCGCGCGTAAAGACGGTGAAAGAAGCACTGACTGAGGCTGGCTGGAGGAGGAACTGGAGGGAGGGAGGGAAATTCTAATGCGGCCAATGCGACGAACAACCAAGTCGGATTCAGTCGGGAAAGTGTCTCACGGTCAGTTTAATATTCCCACAGTCACAAATCGCGACAGAGGTAACTGTACAACCTCCGATCGAGCGACCATGTCTCCTCTACGATGTGCCTTTCGTCTTCCACCGACAATTGTGCCATTAGCTAACAAGTCGTTCATTTCAATCACTGGATCTCAGGCTGCACAATTTCTCAATGGACTATTGACTACTTCTGTTGCCGACCCACCTCAGCCATTCTTCTCAGCGTTCCTAAACCCACAAGTGGGTCATGCTCTCGCATCTGCTCACCGGAGTTGCTCTGCTAATGGTCGTACCCCAGGGGAGAGTGATCAACGATGTATTTGCTTACACCACGGTAGATGAAGCCACCGGACGCGCTGGGTATATAGTGGAGCATGACAAATCTACGGACCTACTGTCTATGCTCAAACGACATGTTCTTCGTTCCAAAGTCAAGATACGCGATGTTTCCGACAAATACGATTCCTGGGCCATCTTTGGGTCTCAGGATGAAAATAAACACGATATTTCGCGTCAATGGCACTTCGCTAATAGCCTTTGCGTCGAACCAGTTTGGCCGTCTGCTGAATGGCCTTGGGGGACGGAACAGCATGTCATTCTTGATCAACGGGCACCTGGGATGGGGAAGCGTAGGCTGTTACGGAAGGGGGATCGACGTACGTTCCGCTGTCCTCCTTCGCGTTCTTTCGTCTCACAAACACACGCCTCAGCTCAGGAAGCCGGTGACCATGACCTTGGTTCTCCAGACGATTTCACACTCCATCGCATACTTCGTGGCGTCCCAGAAGGCCCTACTGACATAACACCAGAACATTCTTTCCCCATGGATTCCAATCTTGACATAATGGGAGGCGGTCAGCTACAATCTTACTTTTGACAAACCCTTCGCGCTGATGTTTGTCACATCTCAGTCAACTTTCGCAAGGGGTGCTATGTTGGTCAGGAACTCACTGTGCGGACTTATCATACTGGCGTAGTGCGCAAGCGTATACTGCCAGTGATGATTCATAAGACTCCTGAAACGTTGGTCATCCTCTTCTCCGACGCGTACAATTGCTGACTCTCCAGGTAGTCCTCCGGAGGTCGTCCCCTCGTCGACAATTGATCCCATAACTACTTTCCCCAATATTCAACCCCGCGTCATCCGACAGCCTGGAGATGACCGTCCAATACCACGGCCGCGCAGTGCGGGTAAACTCCTCACTAACAGATGTGGTCTGGGTCTTGCCCTGCTCCGCTTGGAGCACGTCGCTGCTGCTGAGAAGGGAGCGACTACCCTCGAAATCAATGACGATGGAAAACAAATGCAGATAACACCTTGGTGGCCTGACTGGTGGCCGCGCTCGACATGAATATCCGTACCCACTGTTTGTATAATATAATCAATTTGCCCACTCAGTTGAAGTCTGCGAAGGAAGTACATTGATACTGAAGGAAGGGTATGTCACATATGATAGCGGTATAATGGAGATCCTCGGACACTATCGCTGTTCTGCTAGCACAGTAGCGAAGACATATTCCCCATCATGACTAACGGATACATGAAGCTGAAGGTCTGTAGTTGCCAGTGCCTGGGGAAGGAAAGAAAGGGTTGGTTTTCGGCCGTTGGTCAAGCTTGTATAGGTGAATTCCTTCCAGGTCGCTCGGTACGTCGGGTACAACGCTTTATAGGCAGCCTCCTTCACGCCCCAACTACAATTCAAACATCAGAGACGCGGATAATCATAAGATACGAACGGCAAAAGGTGACACACCGGACTGCAAGAAAGCGAGCCCCCTCGGAATCATCGCGGATTGTCTTCCAAGATAATTGCTCATTTGCACTGAGGATTCGAGCAGGAAATTTGGCCCCTCTGCGCTGTAACAAGGCCGCGATTCGTGGTAGGTGAACAATGTCAACACCAATGCCGATGATGGACATTTGGTCGATCGAGTCTATTAGGCGCCCACACACACTGGTTGTCCGAATGGCATCATCATGTCAAGCCCTCTTCGCCGCTCTCAAAGACTGCTTAATGCACTCGGATTGCGTCCTCAAACAAGGAAATCTACCATCAGATTGTCTCAAAAACCACACGGAGGAGTTGCCAGAACAGTGCCAGTCACTGCGGAAAGCGCATTTTGAGTGCAAAAGGGGAATGGTACGTCGATCTTTTCGTTGAGTTGCGTTCTGGGCTAAATGGCTTCGATAACAAGTTGGACATGCGCAAAAGATTTCGAGGGAACATTGTTGGCTCGCAGTTTGAATTCGTTCCGTCCAAAGATAATACGTCTCCCACAACGTCGGTGTCGAATAGCCTTGCCGAATAATCGCGTATCCCCCAGCTATATTGCTGTCCTTCCTTCGTGCCTGTGTGCTTTCCATGAATAAGTCTGTTCGCATTGCTTCAAGCTGTCGGTTTACAAAGCATTTTCAAGCTATCGATGATCTGTCAGCTCGGCGAGGGCGTGATTAATCAGCTGAGCAGAGTCTCCCTTATACCCTGCTCAAGTCTTCTCATCGGCACCCCGGAATGCGAACTACTCACTTGCTATATAAAACAGCCAAGCTTTCCACTCCATCTCCACTGCTACGAACACACGTTCCCTCTCCCACCCAACAAATAGCTGCTCATCGACTCTTTCAACTATCGAAACGGTTCAGCATGTCTGCGCAGAAACCCTTGCTTCTGTACACTTTCCCGACGCCCAATGGTCACAAAGTTTCGGTCTTCTTGGAAGAACTCAAGGCTGCCTACGGTATTGACTATGAGTAAGCTTTGGTTCTGGGTTTCACATGGAGCATACCCAAGTTACTCGGTGTTTGCAGCGTTGAAGTCACGGATATCTCGACGAACATCCAGAAGGTAATGTTATTACTGGACACCACCGACGTCTGTTTCTCATTGCCTTACCCAATTAGGAGCCTTGGTTTATCAAATTGAATCCCAATGGCCGCATCCCCGTTCTTGTTGACCGATCTCGAGATAATTTCCCCGTCTTCGAGACTGCTGCTATCCTCCTCTACTTGCAGCACCATTATGACAAGGATAACAAGTTCGCCTGGAAGGCCGACTCCGAGCCGAATTTCTGGAGTGAGACCCTCCAGTGGATCTTCTTTGCGGTATGTTCCCATCTGCCGTGATTGACGTCATTTAACTCACGTCCGATGAAGCACGGAGGTGTCGGTCCCATGCAAGGCCAGGCTAACCACTTCAATCGCTTTGCGAAGGAGAAAATCCCCTATGCAATCAACAGTGAGTGTTATTCCTTTCCCTAACTTCCTTGAATTAACTCTCTAAACAGGATACATCGACGAAACCAAACGTCTCTATGGAGTACTTCAGATCAGGCTGAGCGACCGCGACTGGCTTGTCGGGCCTGGTCGTGGAACTTACAGCATCGCTGATATCAACGTCATTCCTTGGTAAGTATCTATTACTCACCCACACATCTCGTGTATTGATGGATGGGCAGGGTTCGAATCCACGAATATGCTGGCATCGAGAGTTTGGACGAATGGCCGGCTGTGAAGGTACGTTTTCCTGATCCTTTTCGCTGGAAGTTAGCTGTACCCATCTCCCTTAGGCCTGGGTTGAGCGTGCATTGGCTCGTCCTGCTTTCCAGGCAGGCATCAACGTTCCTCCTCGTAACTAGTTGAATGTAATTTATTGAAGTAAAGCAAAATGATTCGACCCAGGCTCGAACTGGGGACCTTCTGTGTGTTAGACAGATGCGATAACCAACTACGCCATCGAACCTTGTTGTATGGGGTTAGGCGCTTGCTGTTGTGATCTGCGGAGTGTGGCCATGTCCGAGACTCCGAGTAAACTGCCCGCTATTCCTCTTGGACGCGAATAGTCATGTTTCCGCGTCGTGCACCGCGTCTTCCTTGCTCCTTCTCGTCACGAAGAAATCTACACAATGTTCACCACATCTCTGACATAAAGAATGGCACAAGCATAACTCTGGCTCACCCAATGGATCCAGGACCAAGCCAGTCGAATTCATCGACCTCTGCTACATCGGGATCAGACGACAGAAATACTGTCAATGCCTCTTCGTCCTACAATTCGTCCGCCAATGTTCTGACAGACTCAGAGCTTTCTACGCCATCCGTGGCCTCGGGGGACTCGAGCAAAGACCCCACAGCGACCTCCGCGGCAAACAGTGCTCTCCCAGTCCCAACGATCTACCGCACGCATTCACAACCACCATTCCATACACATGCTTTCTTTACTGCACTGGAAAAGACTTTTCCTACACCGACTGCGCGTAGTCTGATGCGCGCAACACGTGCTTTACTGGTGGATCGCATCGGCAGAGTGAGGAGGGAAGCACTGACGGTCAAAGATCTTGAGAACGTACGTCTCGTCGACTTCTACGCTAGTTATGCTTCCTCACTGATACCTGTGTGTGTGCGTGGGCTTAGCAAGCGTACCTTTTCAAAGCAGCACTGTCTGAGCTTCGCGCCGAGACGACTACCAGTACGGGAAACGATGTCGCCACGATCAGAACCACCACGGCTGCTCTAAGACGAGAGATTGACCGGTTAGATATCAAGATGAAAGAAGATATCGATACATTGAAACACGAGTACGCTATGACGTTCGATCCTCAGTGGCCTCTATTGACATCATGTTTTCTGAAGAATCCAAATGGAGCTTGACAGTCGGAAGAATGAAGTCAAGGCTGAGTTTAAGCGGCAGGATATCGTTATTGAAGTGAGCAAACATGCAACACTACACTTCTTGGCGAACGGCTGACCTGATTCGTTTCAGACACTCCTCAATAAGTCCATTGTCAATATATCTGACCTTCGCACGGATGTCGAAGAGATAAAATGGGAGAATATGCGTAAATCAGTTGGTACGCATTGGCTCAGTCGCTCATTCCTGTCGTCTTGCTTGCTGACGCGTACCCTTTGCAGTTACACTCTCTGCATTCCTTCTTGTCATCGTCGTCAGCATGGAGCTCCTCCGACCCAGCCCAACCAAGGAGTCACCTTCTCCGTCGCCTCTGTCGCCTCCGCCGCCACCACCGCCACCTATATCTTACCCATCTGAGTTCGTCGCAGAGCGTTGAAATGACACTTCGGCTTAACATATCTTATACACCATCGCAAGAACTTAGCTGATGGTTCATATAGAATACTCTAGTCCTTCGTAGAGAAGTGCCCCGGTGCTTTCGGCTCGATGCTGGTGCTCCAATCTCAATCTAATAACTGCTGACTGGACATTGTCAGGTATTTCAAACGATTAGCTTCCTTCAACTGGGCTGCCATTTGTTTAGATGGGCCCCTGTGTCCGATGTACAGAGCCCCCTGATGCCACCGCTCTTGAACTTGAACACGATCGACCATGTCTTCGATTTATCCAGAGAATTTGGGCTATCCAGCCATTCCTGAATTCAACGCGTTATGTATTCGGGGACCCTACCCGCCATCGGCCCCGCTTCACCTCTGCTTCTCGCACATCGCACGGCTGGACAACCCGTACGGAACTGTTGCTTTGGTGCTCTCCCCTTCAAGGCAGCAACTCTTAGAGTCACTAAAAGATGACACTTGGCTAACCCAACACTCTGGAACAGGCGCTGTAGCGGCTCTTTCCCAACATGCGCGAATACTGTATGTGTCGGCCCATCGCACGGTTTCTGATTCTTTATCCACCTTCCTTCGCGGTCTAGTTACCCTTCGTCAGTTCGACATCTACGTCTCGCACTCGCTACGCTTCACGTGGCAGAACCCTCAAATGATCCATCATGGAACCCCAAAGTGACCTTTCCATCAAGTCCTTCGCTGATCATTCTCCACGAGATATCTTCGTATCTTCAACCTCATGAAAATCTAGAAAACAACCCGTCCACCAGGTGAGCTCTCTTTCTTGTTTTTCATGCGCAGAAGTGAATTTAAGGAATACGAACACAGCCCTCCGCCAACTCTGGCCTCATACATGACTTTGATCTCTGAGGCTCTGGCCGCCTCATCCTTCCTCTCCGAACAAAATACAAGGTTAGGTTATCATACATGACGCTTTCGAAGGCGTCCTATCCATTGACCTCATCCACAGCCCTAATTCCACAGGCACACGCCTCGCCTTATTTGACTCCAAGCTCGACACTCTACAATTGCCTATCCTCAGAACCCCCCAGCACGCGCCTCATGCCAGCGAAGTACCAGAAGACATCGAAGACGCACCACGCGTCGAAGCGGTCTTCACGTTTGTACAAAAATACTTCGATTACCATCTAACTTTCGAGTCAGCTGGTGGGTGCCACAAAGTTTGAGCTAGTATCCCACTCTCTAATGTACCCGGGTGTGGAATCTGGATTTTTTTAGGGGATGGTGCTGCTGCAGGAAATGAATCCATGGGAGCACCAGAGGTCCACCCTTCAGTGAGAAGGGTGGCCAGATTAACGCGTGGTCAGGAAGTTATCCACGAATATCCCTTGTGACGAGATGGGTGGCACGACTGGGAGTTTCTCGCTGTCGATAGCATCCAAGAACCATCTGCTTCGGTTTCATTTCCGGCTTCATATCACGATCCATAAAGTCAGTCTGAACAATCGGTTGGCAATTGGCCTTGGACGTCTGAAATCCGGAAAGTGGACTATGTACCAAGGGAGTGGCAGAACTGGTAGTATATATACAGTCCAGCGTCAACTTGATCATCATAGCTAGTACAGTCACTTGTTTACAAACAACAATTCGTGGCTAGCGTGGAGTAGCAGAGTAGATATGCATATGGTAAAGAAATCAGACGAAATACCTGAAACAACAAGAGATGGTACAATCTGCCCGAAGAGAAAAAAGAGTCTAGTGAAACAGGTGTAAGAGACCGCGAAACGAGGAGGAGTAGCAATTTTAATTCTCGAGCGAGTGCGTGAGCNGGGGGCCCGTTGGGTCACCCGAGGGCATTAGTCGTTGTCTTCATCGACGCAGGATTATGTGTCGTCTTGATCGTTCCAAACGTTGCCCAATCCACTCTACACTCGGTATATTGGTCTGCCCCTCTTATCAACTTCTGCACCCGTCCGAGCGTCGATATATCTTCGTCGTTTCGACCTGCCCAAAAAGCCCCATGAGCTGTAGCGGCCTTGATGTTTGTATTGAACTCCATCAACGGATCTCGGGGCAAGACCAAAGAATCGTCGTAGACGCTCCGTGAAGCTTAGTCCGGAATGATTGTATCGGGAGCCATGGTGCCCGGCGACGTAAGTTGGTTGAACGTAGGATGAATCAGCCTAATTCTCCAGTCAGACAAACGACAAAGAGAAGAAATTGAGAGTGCCATGCAAGTGCCATGTACTCACGTAGACTACGCCGGGGCTAGTTCCCGCGGTGGAGATGACTTGGGGTACGCTGGAGTGGTGACGATGATGCCTACTATGGCTGCGACCATGACCATGTCTGCTATGGCTTCTGCTTCGATGACTATTATGGCTTCGGTGTGACGAGGAGGGGACGATCACGACAGGATTTGCAGCACTGCCAGCATAGGTGGGCTGGCCAGCGTAATATCCATCTGCTGCGTATTGGGTTGGGCCTGCTGTGTATGTGTCGTAGCCATGACCGTGACGGGAGGACGAGTAGGCTATGGGCTGGGCAACGTATGAGCCTTGGGTGGGATGGTAGCTCATAATGTGGGGGTGAGTGAGATGCGGTGAAGATCGAAGGGAGCTTTATCTAGTGGTGACAGTCAAGGGTGACGCTATTGTGGTGGGAGAGATGAGCACACAGCCCCATCGGAGATACAATGCAATTATATTTTCTCTTGGGTCACACACAATCCCTTTTGGGCGCAGTAGTTATAAGTATAGAAACTGAAACATATAGACACGAGGCAACAAAGGTGGGGGCTTCAGGACGAAGCGACTCACTCCATGCCCTCGAAATCACCTTCATCGAGGTCGGGCGGCTGCACGACAATCATCCGAAGTGAGTCGACCATTGTCCGACAAAAAAGGCAGAACTGACTGACCTCTTTTGGTTCTTCATCTTCACCGTATTGCATTGTGTAGTCAATATGGCTAATCACCGTCTCTAAAGAGTCCGGCGACGACAGATCGAGAGGCAGAAATGAGACGAGAGGATGGTCTTCGATCAGATGGACAATAGCCTGGTTCAAAGCATGGAAACGTGGGTTTGGGACATTAGCTTCTTGACCACGAGTGGTTGCGAGGAGAAGTGGATCCGGGTCCAGGTATCTAAGGGAAAAGACGTCTCTCATTCGTCACAGCACGGCGGAGAACAATGGTCTGCCTACCTTGCTATGTCCTTCTTGCGGCGAATACCATTTCTCCCCCCTGACTTCGGATCGTCCGGATTCGATGTGACTAGGTCCATTTTCGACATGATGTTGATCCATGGGATTTCGAGATTAACCATGGCTGACATGGCTGAGAGCACACCACTGACATAAAGCAAGGTGAGTCCGGAGTAGCTGGCGAAAGCAGCGTGTTTTCCAAACGAACCTGAAAAACTTGTATCTGTCCTCCATAAATTGAGATTCGATCAGATACGTCGCGCAGACGCGAAATCCAAGCCGCTGGAGGTCACGAACGAGTGACGGTAAGAAAGGATGATGTGTGTAGAGTTCAATCTGACCTAGACCACATTGTCAATGGAAATTTAAGCCCACTATGAAGCACCATGACGCACCAGGACAGTCGATAATAATGTAGTCATCTTCAAAACTTCCAAGCTCCTCCTCCAGCCAATCCATATTTTGCATTAGGTATCTTGCAGCAGGCATTAACACGCCGCGTACGCGTCGAATGAGCAGATGCACACTTACTCACTCAAAACAATAGACGAGGCCACCGTTTGGACCATAACCCAGTTCACCCATCACATCATCCAAGCTAACGAGGTCTTTGATGTCAATCGCCGGTTCATACTCAAAGCTTGACGGTGATGCTGCAGGATCGAAATTTACAAGGTTCGCRGACCGYTTCGACAGACGAATGTGSGTCAAGAACGATGCGCAGAAGGTAGACTTTCCAGCACCAGCAGGCCCTGTTACGAGGACAGCATAGCGCATGATGGCGAAATACAGAGATGARTTTSRAACTCCGACMACCTTCACATCCTTCGTTATCATGTCCCGCCCTCCAATCAACCCAGAAAAGACGTTAGCTGGCATTACCGTTGATCCTCACACCCTCGACCGCGTAATACCAGAATCTCGAAGGCCAGATGGCACGTAAGTCCATCGGATGTCAATGCATCTATGTCGCCCCCCTCATACCATCATCGTAACAGTGTCCGGAAACAGCTCAAAATCCGACCTGGCTTTACTCCTCAGGAGGATGTCCGTCGATTTCGCGGGACGCGCCAGGCTCAGATGGACGCAATGGCACTCCCCAAGGGTCACATCGTAGGATGGGCGCCGCCATCTAACACTGCTTCGAAATCAGGCGGCTCAGCCAATGCTTTCCCCGCCCTGGGTCAATCGACGGCTAGTAGCTCTGCATCTTCAACGAAGCCCTTGAGCAAGGCCGCTAAGAAGAACGCTAAGCGCAAGGAGAAGCGGGGAGAGCAAAAGGCGGCCCCGGAGCCTGTCAAAGATAACTGGGATGACGAAGATGAGGATGCAGGCGATGCCAAAACCCCTGCTGTTAATCCACCAGACGCGACCGCTGCTCCGCTGACGACGCGGGAGACCGATAGCGCACCAGTCGAGTCAGATTCCACTGAATTGGAGAGTAAATTCTCCAAGCTTGAAGTCAAATGAGTTGACGGACACCATTTGTACACTTATAGCAGCCTCGTTGTTAAGACACATAGCGTCGTCCTTCGAGTCTCTGTATGACCATCCTCTCTATACATATATAGGCTCGTTATGATACTAGAGTAGTACTCTATACATCAAGACATCGAAACATCGTCGTATTCAAAACAAGTGGTAAGGGCAGGTCCATTCAAAATCTTTGAGGATGCCAATGTCCTCTGAGTAGCTTCACCACGTCTTCTTCTGCTTGTGATAACGGCTGGGCATCGTCCAACTCCCTGGACATGATAACAGGCAGGCCAGGTTGAGCCATCCCAAGCAACAACGCGCGACCCTGGTAGAACCGATCAGGGAGTTGGTCTGAGAATACTTCAGAGATGCTTTCATCATCCTGACCCAAGAGAGATCCAGTGTCGTACGGTTCTGAGAAGGCGTCCTGTGGATCAGAATCATTGAAGTGTGTTATATTGTCCATCACAGACGGAGGGAATTCAATGAAGTGGTCGTCGTTGTCGATAAGATGCGTGCTAAGGAAGTCATCGTCGGTGAGATAGCTCGACGGTGGGCGAACAGTCAAGCATTCGCGTTCGAGAAACAGGTCTGTCGGTAGATAGCTCGAAGAAAAGCCATAAGCTCTTATCAAGGGAGAGACCTCTTCAGCTTCTATGTCCTGGCCTTGAAACGCAATTTGGCCATTCGAGAAAGCGGCGTCAAGGCGTGAAGCCTCCATATTGTCGACGAGAAGTAAAGTATCGCAAGGAGAAACGGGGCGAGAAGGAAAAGATTGGTCCTCAAGTTCCAGATGTGCCGAACTCTGAGTTGGTTCCCCACATAGCAGCGAGTCATTGTCCACATGGCGGTGGAAATCCAGATGGAGAGACGCATGAAGAGACGAAGCTAACAGTGGATATGGGAGTCTTTCGGGGGATCCCAAGGACGATGGCGGGGCGGGCACACTATAATCCAGGTCAAGGGACACTGGCAGATCGCAAGGCTCAACTTGAGTAAGGGGGGCAGAAGGTTTGGTGTCCAGGTAGATGGGAGGACCCGAGTCAGGCTTTCGACGCTGGGAGACAAGTCTTGGTGGGCTGTCCGCGCAGACCGCAGGTACAGAAGGTGCCAGCTTAGATTCGAAAAACCTAGAGATGGTGGCAATTTGCGGAGGACAAGCCTTTACCTGGGACGCAGAATCGGAAGGCTGCAAGGAGAGCTGAGAAACGTCCATGTCCACCTCAAGTGCGGAGTGAACAATCGACCTTGATGGAACGAGTTGTGAGGGGCGTAGACACTGAGCATTCAATATTACAGTTCCTTCCCTCAGCGGAGTCGGCGGAGAGAGATGCTTGCATTCAGAGAGAGCAGACGGGAGGGATAGTTTATCGTCTTGTTCAATATCCCAAATAACAGATTCGTCGCGTTTACGGGTAGGTGTAGCCTCCGACTCTGATGACTCGGAGGGATGAATCGAAGGGTTCGGTCGGGGTTTGGGCACGCTTTTCTTCTTTGTTGCTGGGGCGGCAGCCTTGCGGGCTCGGGATCGTTTCCGGGACCTGGGGGTAGAAGGGCTAGAGCTCGCCTCGGACAAGGTGTCAGATCCTGACTCAGGCTCATTCCTTTCCTCTTCAGATTGAACGGATTCGGCAGCAGGGTTCACCAAACGCTTTAAAAAGGTACCCTCGGAAAACTGGGACTTGGATTTCACTACACCGATTGGACGGTTTAGAATGATAACGTGAAGACGCGACAAGAGTCTTACCCTTCGGTGGCTTGGTTTTGGGTTGTGCCGGGAGCGACGCTTTACCCTTATTAAAAACGCCAATGCTGACAGGCGGCTTAACCTAAGGTCGTTGAGCGTTTGTGTAGTCCAATAGTCAACAGAACACGTACGGTTATACGATTGGCCCCGATGTTGGCCGCATTGAGCCCATACATGAGGGAGAACCCCGGTGGAAGCTTCTCTTTCTGTGACTTTTTCTCCTTTTTGCCAGCTTTCTTCGCGGGCTTCTTGTTGGATTTGTCGCCTCGGCTGTCTTCAACAGGTATACTGTCTGGCTGCATAATAGCTCGCTTGACGCGTTTGCGCTCCTTTCTCTCAAGAAGACCTTCAGGCGTTCAAGATGGGATCGATATCATAGGATAACGAGTCACTCACGAGCCGCATGCTCTTCGTCCAAGTCGGAGGAACTACGAGCATCTTTCTTGCGTTTCGGAGGGTTACTCTTCAAAGGGCGAGAGGTCGTCTTAACCTTCTTTATTGGAGATACCGCATGATCTTGTGGGATTGCATCGCTTTCGTTGGCCTTCGTCGCGATGTCCGGTCGTCGTATCTTACGAGGGATGAGGAAGGGAGTACCAAACCCGACGGCCTCTACCTCCGGGGAGCTGTGAGAATTGATCTTTTTAAGGGTAGCGTCACACGATTTCTTCAAGGTCGAGTTCGCGTCCCAATTCGAGATCACAGCTTGGCCTTCCGCGGCGTAATACTTCTGGTTGGTTCGTTGATCCCGGAGGTAAGTGGCGAGGTGGTGCGACTTGTCGAGCGTGCTAATGGAGCGAAGGTCACCGGATTTGATTCCGCACGACATCTGAAGAGCGCGGTCACGCAAAGAGACAAGGAGAAACGATGATAGTGGCGGTCCGTTTAGAGAAGACGACGAATAGGTTCGATTGTTTGGATCTGTGTGCATCAACAAGATAGGAGTTTCGTACTAGGAAGTATACACGAAGAAAGGGTTCCTGAGCCAGGTGAGGTCAGTTATGAACACTTGTGACGGAAGTAAATTACCCACTGTTTATCTGTCAGATCCATAAAAGCGTGCCGCTGACGTTCTTTCTCAACATCTGCATCTGTCCATCCATGGAGCTCTTTTAAGTCTTCAATCTTCATGAGTTTCTTCTGATTGAGGTGTAAGTTGACCCATCTGATGAGGAAGGTTAAGCCCAGCTGGACAACAATCAGGACCATGATTGCAATTTTTCCAGGAATGTAATCTGGTGCATCCTGCGGAGGGAAGATCTCAGCACCAATGACATTTCCCAAAGCAAAAGTAATCATGGTGAGTGCATTGATGGTGCTCTTCTTGGTATGCCCACTTGTATTGGATGCATTATAGGCATAGATAGTGGAGAGAGCACTTCCAAATGTTGTTGCAATATAGATGCCTGTATATAAATATTTGCAGCTAAATAAGAGGTTTAATCATGGAAGGCCCAGAGTAAACATACCAAACAAGAGAACTCCTTTCTGGCCAGTTCCATTGAATGCTATCAATAAGGCTAGGAGATAAAATTATCAAGTTAAGTATGGGACTAGCTATAGCTGTTTAATAGAACTTACCAGATCCCAGAATAGCTGGCACTAAGGCAAATACAATGGGCATTGTGCGCTCATTCTTCTTATCAGAGTACCAGCCACAGAAAAGCACCATGCATCCATGAACCACCCCTCCAGGGATGCCCAGAATCAATGCTTGGCGAGATCTATAAATTGAAAGAATTGAAAAGTTCCAAATTGGATTCTTTAATACTCAAGGGAACTGACGTATAACCAAAGCTCTTGATAATAATGGCACTAACTAATGGACTCATCAGGTTCAAGATAAAGATGGTAATTGGCAATAAACCCACAGTTGCTGATACCACCATTGGGAATACTGGCTAAGCAGCTGTGCGTCTCACTGGTTCCTTGGCTGGAAAGTAGTCACTTACTCATCATAACTGAAAGGACAACCAGCCAAGTCCTAATGTCAAGGAGGGCTTCATAGACTTGATCTTTCTTGATCCTTTTATTCTCAGTCCCCCCTTGATCATCCCTAATTCTCTCCAATGCTGCAATCTTCTCTTCCTGGCTAAGCATGGTAGCATGCACTGGAGAGTCTGGAAGCCATATGAGGGTGCAAACACCCACTATGATGGCCAGACCACCCATAAGAAGGTACATGATTTGGTAGGGTGCCAGAACATGCCCATCATAAAAGGATATTCCCTGATAAAAGAAGGTTGAGCATAAAGATACAGAGCATCTAGAAAGACTCACATATGAAACAAAGCCACCAAAGACTTGAGTTAGAGAATTCTGTTTAAAGGGACAGAGGTTATCTCCCAGAAATAAACCATGGAATCCCCCTACCATGACATAAAACCAGGAGATTCTGGTTGCCTACAAATAGAAGATCAGATAGCTAATAGTATCATTGGAGAAAAGGTATACCTGTTCATTTTTCTTGTAAAACATTGAGATGATCAAGATGAGCAGCGGGGCAACACAGCTTTCCAACATGCCTTGATCAGGAGTCAGAGGTGAGATCCCAAGTAAAGGTAACCCAGTACTCACCAAGCAGGAAGCGGAGGGCAAAGAAAGCACCAAAAGAGGTGCCAACAGAATGTAGCATCAGGATCATGCCCCAGAGAACTGTATTAGCCCCTGGTAGCGACATGAGCCTGTGGTAGATAAATCACGGCGGGCCTGGAACGTACCAAGATACTTTGCCAACCTCAATTTCTGGGCAATATAAACGGTGGGGAACTCCCAAACGAGAAAGCCTTATGTTGACAGTCAGCGCGAATTCAGGGGGAAACAGGAGTACTCAAGCGCACCAAGGTAAAAAGCCATGGATACAAGGTTGTAGTGCTGTCTTCGGCGTAAGTAAGCCAAATCCGAGGATTCGGAACGCGAATCTACCTGGCCCTTGATAGGTAAGCCCATGATGCTGCGACCATCAGCGCAGGAAGAGATGGACAGAAACAGTGGAAGACTACCTTGCATAATTCAATGTGTTCTTGTCGCTAACCATGTCTTGAGATGAGACGGCAAGGTGCTAAAATTCAGACGGCTCACAGGTACTGTGTGAAGTAGACGGCAGCGCAGAGTGGCATGATGCAGAAATCCTGAGACGAAGACGGAAGGCCGTTAGGAGAGACGTCCGAGGAATAATCAGAGTGCAGAAAGGCTCGCCAATTTTCGCCGAAGTCGACGATTATATTCCTCGCTGAACGTATCAGCTCTCTCCATACCGACGATACGCAGAGCTTCATCTGCCAGCGAAGCATTGACTGAGTGAACACCGACTTTGTCGTCGACCTTCTCTTTGTCGCTCCCCGAAGAATGCGAACGTCTGCGAGCCATGTCGGAAGCGGCCTCCATTTCAGAAGAGTAAGACTTGAGAGGGGGAGAGGAACAGCGGTGTGTCGACACTCTTATCTGCTTATCCGCAAGTCTGACTGTGTATTGAAGTCGGTGGTCTCAAGATCATCTCACAAGAAGCCTTCGTGGGCAATCACTTGCTTATTCCGCGTTCAACACAAGATCGCTCTGAAAATAGGTCAGCCACGGCACAGAAATGGAGATACAAGAATGTTCGTCGCAGCTCAAATCCTTCGGAAGAATTGCAGGGGTATTTTCTATCTTTGTATTGGATGTAGAGAAAACAATGCGAATGAACGAGATGAAGATGTAAGACCAAACAAGGAAAATCAAAGCTTCTGGATGACGATTGCTGATGCAGCACCACCCTATGAAGAGCTAGTTAGTGATGATAGACGCAAGGCTCGAGGGATAACCTACTCCATTGCAGATACCGGCAGCGCCATACTGGCCGGACTTCAAGGCGTGAACGAGAGAGACAATGATACGGGCACCAGAGTTTCCGATAGCGTGGCCGAGAGCGACAGCACCACTGGAGAAGCGAATGAATATGAGGAGGAAGATGAAGATACGAAAAGGCTTACCCGTTAACGTTGATTTTAGCAGGGTCGAGGTTCAAGACCTTCTCAGCAATACGGACGACGACTGAGAAGGCTTCGTTGATCTCGAACAATGAGATATCATCGGCGGTGAGGTTGGCTTTTTGGAGGGCAATGGGGAGGGCGACGGTGGGTGCAATGGGGAAGTCGATCGGCTCAACACCGGCATCGGCGTAGGCTGTACCGAGGTGATTAGAATCATTGACAGAATGGAGGAAGGGGAGGATACGAACAAACAACTTTGGCCAGAGGCTTAAGGCCGAGCTCCTGTGCTTTCTCCGCAGACATCAGGATAAGGGCCGAAGCACCATCGTTGAGATTTGATGAGTTGGCAGCGGTGATGTTACCATCCTTCCTAAACGCCGATCGCAGGGATGGGATCTTATCGAAGATGACCTTCTTGTACTCTTCGTCTTCCTTGAAGACGACGTCACCCTTCTTACCCTTGATGGTGATGGGGGCGATCTCTGCGTCGAAGGCACCGGCTTGCCAGGCGGCAGCAGCGCGCTTGTAAGATTCGATGGCATGGGCGTCTTGGGATTCACGAGTGATACCGAATTTCTCGCCGGCAGATTCACCACAGTTACCCATGGCGAAGTTGTTGTAAACGTCCCAGAGACCATCGGTTTCAAGTGAGTCCTTGGTTTCATATTTGCCGAACAACGGGTTGGTGCGGGGAATGAGGAAGCTAGAAGATTGGGATATTAAACGCTCGGAGCCTTTACAAAGACAAAATCCAAGACATACGGGGCATTGCTCATGCTTTCCATACCTCCAGCGACGACGATGTTCCGGTCACCGGATTTGATGCTCTGAGCAGCGAGCATGACGGACTTCATACCACTGGCGCAGACCTTGTTGATGGTGGTGGCATCGGAACTTGTCCTCATACCAGAGGCGAGGGCGACCTGACGAGCCGGGGATTGGCCAACACCGGCCTGAACGACGTTTCCGAAGTAGATTTCCTCAGCGAGTGCTGGGTCGAGTCCCGATGTTTCAAAAGCGTGTTTGACGGCGATGGCACCGAGCTGAGGAGCAGTGAAGCTCTTCAAAGCTCCGTTCAGAGAGCCAACAGCAGTGCGCGAGGCGGCGACGATGACAGCTTCGGTAGACTAGGAGAGAAGGTCAACGACGACGAGCAGTCTGAAGGACGGAGACGCGTACCANTTTTCGAGACACGAAGGACAAGAGAGAACGAGGAGAAGAACGAGGATGAAGACGTGTTGCGGCGAACATGCTTTTATTGGTGTTTATAAATTGATGCCAGGATAAGGATAATAATCTTTAACCAATCAGGAAACTGATGTATGTCTCAGATCGTACGACGTACAAGGAAATGGAGAACCAGCGATGGTCAGACAACTGGGTTTGATTGGAAAAGAAAAATCCTGCGAACAAAACGGTTTGGCTCAACAAGCGTAGATATTTGTATGATTCCCCTGACCAAGCTCCGGCGACGGTGTTCCTTCAAGACCGGGACGCTGCTTTCATATGTGAAATGTACATTTGGGGTTGTATGATAACCGTCTTTCCTACTGGTTGTTACAAAGTTCGCAAATCTACGGCCGCACTAACGATCATGAACCAGGTTTCCAGCCACCGAACGAGACGAGTTTTCTCGTCCCAGTCGGATTGCGCCACCTCAGCCATTATTTCATCAACAGCCTGAGCCGTCTCGCAGGGATGGAGATACCATGAGGGCGTTCCTAACACAGGGTGATCCCCTTGGGAGAGAAGCGGAAATGATGCACCGTCTGCGTTAACGGCATATGTCGTAGCCTCGGAGCCCTCAAGAATCGTGGTGCGGAAGAAACCAGACTTGACTATAGAAGTCAAGGCAAGAGGGCTGCCATCTGGGGCAAGATTTAGAACTGGCAAAGCAGAGATGGATACCCAGGACGCACTGGAATCGTGGATTGTGAAGTAAAAGGCCGGGACCTGGAAACTTGCGCTGTAGACGACGTATTGATGGCAAGTTAGGCTCTCAGTAGCATGGTGATTGACCGTGGCCTCATCTATATCATCTTCGCGAGACCCACCGTTCATACCCGCATTCCGAGGGATTAGTACCACTCGTGAAAGGTATGTTAGATGCTAACGCGAATGCATGTCAAGACGTCTTCAAACATAGAAACAGAGACCGCACGCCATGCCATTTCCAGAGCCATTTTCGCAAACAATCTGAGGGAGTGGGACCATCGCTATACTTTGAAAAGAAAGCCTGGCAAGCAGCGTCAAATTGAGCACGAGTGAGCATCGACCTTAGGCGTGACGTAACGCTCATCAGTGACGATTGCACTCACGGCAATCGCCGACGCAGCCTGTATAGCTCACAAGAATTAGGTTCAGCCACCGTCTCGCTCTACAGCGTCTAAATTCATTCACATCGCCAAGTTCACCATCCAGCCCGACCAACTGCCGGCACACTCCATCTCGCGGTCTCACCCCCACCGCAACATCTTCATCTCCACTCATGGCTGTAGGAAAAGTCAGTAGTCCACATATCCCTCTGTACGGATTGATATTTACCTGATTGTCTGGCAGAATAAACGGCTCTCCAAGGGCAAGAAGGGTATCAAGAAGAAGGTCGTCGACCCCTTCTCTCGCAAAGGTCCGTTCTGTCTTTTGAAGCATTTCTACATAATTCTTACAATGAACGCTGTCCAGATTGGTTCGATATCAAAGCCCCTTCAATTTTCGAACAACGAAATGTCGGAAAGACATTGACGAACCGGTCCCAGGGCCTGAGTATGTAGCATTTCCCTGTCCAGCGTTTGTCGTGTCTCATCTGAATCCAGGAAATGCCAACGACTCGTTGAAGGGTCGTATCATTGAACTTTCCCTCGGCGATCTCAACAAGGATGAGGATCTCTCTTTCCGCAAAATCAAGCTACGCGTCGATGAAGTTCAGGGAAAGAACTGCCTGACGAACTTCCACGGCATGGACTTTACCTCCGACAAGCTCCGCTCCCTCGTCCGCAAGTGGCAGACTCTCATTGAGGCCCACGTCGACGTCAGGACGACTGACGGTTACCTCCTCCGCCTCTTCGCCATTGGTTTCACGAAGCGACGACCTGAGCAGGTGCGAAAGACCACCTACGCTCAGTCAAGTCAAATACGGGAGATCAGAAAGAAGATGTTTGAGATCATGACCAGGGAGGCAACCAACTGCGACTTGAAGGAGCTCGTCCAGAAGTTCGTTCCTGAGGCTATCGGACGGGAGATTGAAAAGGCCGCTCGCAGCATCTACCCTCTACAAAATGTCTACATCCGCAAAGCCAAAATCTTGAAGGCACCCAAGTTCGATATGTCGAAACTCCTCGAGCTTCACGGTGATTCAGCAACCGTGGGTCGTTCTTCTTCACTTTCTTTTTCCCAGTGTCCTTACCTTCGACATAGGATGCTGGTACCCGTGTCGTCAAGGACTTCAAGGAGCCGGAGGTTCTTGAGTCGGTTTAAGCGGTCGTTCATATGTTGTATTCTTCATATCATGTCATTGGGATACCTCCAATATGAACTATATGTATCCATGCATTCCAGCTAATTTCAATCCACCTGCATATCACAACGCACTCGAATCAATATCACTGATCAGTATAATCCCCGATCCCGACGTACCTAAGATCACATGGCGTGTGATGATCCAAGTTTTCATGGACGATCAAGTTATCTTCGCTTTCCTCAACGATGGCTGATATAGAGCTGATCAGGAGCCAGCTCACCGCTCACCCAGACTTCCCTAAGAAGGTTTGTTGCCTTCGGCCAGTACAGGAGTATCGATCCACGTCTAACTTTCCGAAAGGGTATCGTGTTTCTGGACATCTTTCCCATTCTACGCAACCCACTGGCGTTTGAGACGCTCATCACACATCTGGTGCACCACTTGACATCACATACTGTGGTGAAGGCTCCCAACCAGAAGATTGACGTCGTCGTCGGGCTTGATGCGCGCGGATTCTTGCTGGGTCCGATTATAGCCTTGCGCTTAGGTGCAGCGTTCGTACCAGTCAGGAAGAAGGGGAAGCTTCCTGGTGATTGTGTTTCGGCGTCTTACGAGAAGGAATATGGCGTTGTAAGTTTTGAGATGGTCTGGTCGTCCATGATCTCGTTTTCTGATGTCGAGACCAGGACTCCTTCGAAATGCAAGCGGGCGCTATCCAACCAGGACAGAGTGTTGTGGTTGTCGACGATCTCATCGCCACAGGTATGTTCATTACACTTTTTAACTATAGTAACGGGTTTGCTCAGTCAATACGGCGCAAGGTGGTTCCGCCAAGGCAGCGGGCGAGTTAATTGCAAAGCAAGGGGCACAAACGCTGGAATACCTCTTCATCATCGAACTCATGTTCCTCAAAGGAAGCGAAAAGCTTGATGCACCAGTCTATTCAGTCATCCAGTCGGAGGATTGATGATCCCATTATGATTTATTTATAATAGTTGTGTGTTGACTAGAGCATGTCCATTGAGATAGAGTATCCGTTTCTTTGATTGCTCCGTCTGGGAAGGTAGCTCTGGCGGTATCTTGCCTTGCTTCCCACTGGCTGGCTGTCCTTCGGGAACTAGCGTCACCATCAGCCTACCCAAACCTTTCGACTCGGTGATTGCTATGATTCCATCTATGATTATCCCTGCTTGGGGGGAGAGTACCACCAATGCGACGTCACTGATATCACCAGCCTCTTCTAGTTCGTCCTTGTCGGCGGACGGATTCAGTGGTTGCTCGATGTCACTGATGACGAGAATGCCAGAAGCCCCGGCTGCTTTTGCACGCACTAGTTTCTCCAGGAAGGTGCATTCGCCCCGTTTGAGAACAAGCGCAGCGCCACCAAAGTTGCGACTGTAAGGCTCGCAACCGAACTGGTTGGAGCGTTCGTGATCCAAGGGGACTCCATCACCATGGGCAAATTGAACAGAGTCAAGCATAGCTTGGTCTGAAGATAGGTTTGCTCCGAATGAACTCGTCCAGGCGGGTAAAATCACGTCTAGATTTTTCATTGAGTCCATTAGGCTCGCTCTTATTGAAGGCTCTGAAAGATCCAAGAAGAACCGGAGGTGCACTTCTGGAGGATTTGGAAGTGAATCCTTCGGTGTAGGTTGAATTGGAGGTGAGGAGAAAAGGGCCGTGTCGTTCACATAAACGACTTGACCCGTTTTCACCGCGTGAGGTCCCACTGAAGAGACGGGTTATAAGCAACAGCCGCTACCAACATTTATAGACGCACATTTAGTGATGTCGTAACCTTTCCCGTCCATTCTCCGCACTATATGTGTACGCAATCCAGTTATATTATGGACGACATATCCACCAGCCACTGGTTGAAGTTTGCGGACGGAGGGGGAGGGATCTTCAGGGACGGCTTGACCATCTGCAGATAAAACGAAGTCGAAAGACTAAGAAAGCCGAAAGTAGGTTAACAAGCCACTAATAATGCTCAAGGGATGGACGCACATAGGTTTCAACCCTCGGACGCTCACAGTAACCGTCGACAGACCAGGCCTCTTGGTCTAGTACATCGGGGTACAGCGCAACAAGCTCTCTCGAATAATCCAGGTCACTGCGTGAGCGAATGCCTGTGGCCAAACCACTCTTGCTTCTGGCGTGACTTAAGGACGAATACGCGGGACATTGATGACGTTCATTCTGGCGGAACTTCAGGCGTGCGGGAGAGATGGATTTTAGGAGATGCTTGGGGAGTGTCAGAAGATGACCTTCGGTAGTAAAAACGTAGTTCGAATCATCGCGATGGATTTGATTTTCTTCATCAAATAGTAGATAGAGATACTGTGGAAAATGGGTTAAACGGATTTTCGGTGGGTTCCGACTGAGGACATGCCTTGAGGGTTTCAGATAGAGCAAAGGATTCCATGCGATCATCACGTTTGTTGGTGCGAAGATCCGCAATTCCGGTGAGGCCACAATCAACTTTGGCGCGTTGCTCGAAGTCTTCAAGAATGCGTTCGCCAACGTCTAGGTAGAAAGGGTCTTTGGTTGCCTTTAAACAAGTGTCAACGCTGATACAAGGGCAGAGTCGAACAGGACGGTGCTGACCCTATATAGATACCAAGTGGACTCGGCCAGTTCTAAAGGGAATGTAAGTTGAGGGCTGAAAGAGTTGGAAAACTTCGGTTACCTGGTCGCAGTGGATACTGATGAGATGTGGCTGTTTTATAGTTGGTGTCATATACTTCAGGCAGACCAGAGTGAATTCGCCACAAATTCCAATCTAGAACAACGTGAGTGTGACTTTCCCCGGTCGCATGAAAACAAGGCTCACACATCATGTGAGACTTGACTGCGTTGTGAACATCGCCAGCGAGCACTTGTAGCCCTGGCCAGAAGGCCGAGAGGGAATCAACAGTAAAATATGATGTGTCGCCGGTGTGTATGTTAACGTTGCGGAACTAGAGTTTGCTAGTATCATCATTGAGCGATGTGATACCCAACGAGACTTACCCAATAGCCTATAATGATCATCGATCAGATATAGCACATTAGAAATTGCGAGCTCCTACCATCAACAGCGCGGGAGTAACGCATCAAGGCAGCGTACGAATCGTTCCACACGTCCAGAAACTCGACCTCGCCTGGAATGCGCTTAACATAGCACAAGAAGCATGTGAGAAATGGATGACCTACCACTTAGTATGTACCACTTGAGGGCATACTCGTAGAAGGAATCCACTCCGGCACCTATGCCGGTGACTTCAGGATGTGTCCATGTCTATGGACAGGCCGTAAGTCAACAGCAACACGCAGGTGGTTAGCCATAAGCCACTTACTCCGGTGTTCGTGTTGATGGTATTACCGACTAGTCCGATTTCTGATTTACGATTCCAGAGGGCGAAAAATGCCTTGTAAGCCGCACGTTCGAAGCGGTCGTCACCAGTAAGTCGACTCAGCGTTGCGAACTCGAGGATGAGGGATCCTGCGCCAGCCGTGCCTGCAGAAATATGTGAGTAAGAGGGGGGTTAATGGAGGACATGGTAGCTAACATGTTTCGAAAGTTTCACCATGCACCACACCATGGCGTAGATTGACCTAAGACAGAGTCAGCGAGGGTTCATATCAACATTGGAGAGGCCGCACTCTTGCAAAAGGTATCCCGGTTGCCGTAGCAAAGGCAGGCAAGAGTCGTTCTCCCAAGTCCAGTGCAAGTTGAAGGAGCTCTCCCTTGTACCACGGTAAGTAAAAGGGCTGGTTGGGCTGAGCAGCGAATATATGACCAGACAGCAAGCCTCCTAAAACTCGGATAGTGGTTTCGAATACTTGTGGCTTGGTGTTCACATCAAATGAAACCCAATCTATGACATCCCGAACAGCAGATTCAAACCGCGGAACATCGTTGAGCACAACCAAAGTATCCAGGACGTCGATGAGGGTCAATGAGAAATTGCCTGCAACGTCATTCGTAGCGATGTTCGACCTATTCCTCCAGGTCAATTCACGGTTCAAACTTGTGACGAGCAGCCTTACGGGTTATCCCAATCCGGCCCACGGCCAGTGCATGACAGAGGTGAAAGCTGAGTATTCAGGTCTTGACGTTGAGCACAGAAGCAAGCACAAGCAATGTACCCATCTCACCTCATCCAAAGGAAATGCTGTGACCACACTCTAAGATTAACAAAGCTGACAGTCTATGGAGGAAGCATGAATTTACCAAAACTCATATAATTATCAAAGCCATGATACCAAAGACTACGCGTTTTATTCCTATGTTATGTGAGCCCCTCATACCTAGCCACGATGGGATGGCGGCGCACCGAGCGGCATCCTTCCGTTGGGGAGTCCAAGAATTAGAGGGTGGGCGTATGTCGGAACTCGAGTCCCAAGACCAGGCCAGACATCTCCAAGATATTAATGCGCCTGCAAAGAGTGCCTCTGGCCAGTATTGCCAGAGCTTCATAGATACATATAGCCAGTTGTAGAGACAGATGAAGAGGAGGAAGGGGAGCAGGAAGGGTGAGTGGACGTGGCGAACTGCCCGTGAATAAGTAACATTCAAGTAAGCGCCTGTTACTCTTGATGGAGTTAGCGCCGGAGGCCACCATCGACCCTCGCATCACTGCAAGCTACTGCAAGTGGCACCACCGTCAACGAGTAAAAGCATGGCCTCGAGAATTGATCGTGCAGCCAATCAGCTAGGAAGCTACTTGCTCAAAGGCTGGGTTCGCTCGATCTAGTCTCCCTTCCGGGCGTTTCACTCATTCTAATACATTAGATTTTGACGGACAAAACCTGCCCAAATTCCGAATGCAAATGGCCCCTCCTTCGCTCAGCCAAAGATGACTCGTATATGTGTGGAAATTGCGATGGAGATACCCGTGAGTTTGTGTTCACCATCTTCAACTCCTCATTCAGCTCAGTGATAGACAGCAAAGAATCGTTCGACGACTCGGGCCACCTCTTCGACGTCGAGTTCAACCAACTCACGCCTTTCACGTCCATCGACCCCTCCGACGGAAGAATCGCGTCGCTCGGATTCTCCTGTCTTCGAACTCCCGCCAGAGAGTGAGGCCTCAAGACGTCGACGCGAGCAGTCTGATCGCGCCTCTGCTGAGATCGGGAGTCGATTGCTGAAGGGATGGGCTATGTTGGCGGAGGAATGTCCCAATGACGATTGCTTCGGAGTCCCTCTCGTTCGTCCTCCGAATCCTTCTGGTCCTGGAAATAAGGACCCTAGAATGGTTGATCATCATATTGACCAAATATCTGAACCAAGCTAATTAAGCCTTCAGGAATGTGTGGTTTGCGCACGCGTGTTTACTTTGGAAGTCGATGCAAGAGGTTTTACTCGTCTCGTGCCCTTGGCCGCACCGCAAGCAGAAGGATCTTCTCAACCTGGCCCTTCGGCGGGTCGCTCACCCCAAACCGTAGTAAGGAGTTCCTCGTCGTTCTGACCYTTCTAATRCCTCTGCATGTAGRACCCGGTGCRACGAGATCCAGTAACAGCTGCTCCCRGTGATCTAGAGGTGAGTCATTGAATCCATCTGCGTCTCATCTACTAACCCGTGGCGTAGCATCCAATTCCCGCCAGCCCATCCCTCGTGACTTCTCAACTCTATCTGGACCCCTCCGTGAAGGCCCTTGAAGCAACGATGTCAACACTCTCAAAACGTTTGAATGCTGTACAAGCAGATCCTCTTGCCATTGGCCTCACGGCCGATGCCATTACTAAAACTGCGCAGGCGTTGACCGCGGTGAAGCACTTGCAATGGAATGAACGCCAGAACTCGTTAGCATGGCCATGATCCATAATGTATTACATCTCACCTTCAACCCATTTTACCGCTCCAATTGTTGTTCATCCACGTTGCCTCGACTCATTGTTAGAGTGCCTCGGTTAGTCAAGGCCCCTTGCTATGTACGTGACGATGATCTGATGGTCCATCATACACCCTGAAGCACTCGTCCTTCTGTTTTCCTTTGAGCCAAGTTTGGCGTCAACATCAGGCTAATCTTTACCCGACCCTCCACCTGAATCGTCACATTAGCTGACCTCATGGCTCCCTCATGTCACTCAGCTTTAAGTTCATAGGCTGCGACCCTACTTGCTTTTGACCTTACACCAATTGCTTATTTCACGCCACAGAGGTTTAATGCCTCCCTTCAACGTCTTCAAGGTATTCGGAAGCACAAAACGCAATGACGCCCCTGTATACCCATATACCGACTCATCTGTAACCAATGCACCATCCGGTCGTCGAGTTCTACGACGGCGCGATACCAGAAGAGGCACAAAGCAGCAGGTAAGTGTGGCGCACCCCATACTACTGTGAGCCTCATAGTCAAACTATCTCCTGTGGTCAAGCCTCCTCAGATCGCGCATCCTCCTACACTCACTGCAGTAAGCCCATCCAAATCACCCCACATAAACGCCATTATCTTCTTTCTAACAGATTTCCGAAGATGATATGTCTCGTTATTCTCGCTATCCTCCTTTCGGCGAACACGACCATTTCCCTGCTGTCACCCCCAGCGCAGTGCCTTCAGCCATTTATGAAAGCGAAGCAGGTCCTCCGCACGAACCCCACGAAATTCATGCCTCCGTTGAACCGGATAGACCTCGTGGGGTACAGTTAGTAGACCCGCCTGTGCGGAGCCACCCTCAACTTCACGAGCACTTCACGAACAGTGATGACGAGCGGTCGGATGGTATGGATGAAAGAAGCTCTCGGCGGCGAGTGGATAGAATCCCTTCACAACCCCATTCTCACTCTCGTTCTCGCTCTTCACACTCGCATTCGCATTCTCACTCGCACTCCCGTATCACTCAGGCACCCTACATGGGTAGAGCTCAAACTCCATACCACGCTTCAGAAGCTTCCGTAGCCGAATCTCATCCCTCCGATATACGTATACAACCAGACTACCTCCCCGAGGCTCAGGTCCCTTCTTCACTTCCTTCAAGGGCTGCCCCTCCCCCCGTTGCTCGGCAGCCCACGTCTGAACGTATGGTAAGCTGCCTCATTACATTACATGCGATGTTACACGTATAACCACCGTTTCCCTTGTCTGTTTCGAAGCCTCGCTCCCATGATGATCGTGCATCTAGCCGTCGGCCAACAAAGACCCAGGCACCACAGCATCAGTACACACCTTACGTTCATCCCGTGCAGGTGAGCCAGAACAAAACGTTCGGTTTTTTACTAGCTTATGATCTATCTTAGCCCACAAGGGCTTATAGTAATTCTCGTCGCGATAATAATATGCCGCCATCATCGAAGAATCACTATGATGCTCAACCTCCATTTCCTCTTGGTGTTGACGCGAATACATATTGCTATATCGTTCCGAGGGGCACCAATGTTATCTTCCAGGATGAAGATGGCCATGAGATAACCAGGTTTGTGGCATACAAAGCGGTACTCTGTATCACTTCTCATTTACTTACGTTGGCTCATCAGGATCGGCCAATTCCAACACCCTTCAAATCGCTCAGAGGACACATTGGATTATGAATCACCCACTAGGAAGCGTACCGTTCCCATTATCGTGCAAGATGAATATGGCCAGGAGCTCTACCGGTGAGTTTTGCTATTACCTTGAGACACGTCCGATTCTTCATCCTAGCTCTTGCTTTGTAGGACGGGAAGCATTACGCATCGCTCATTCGACAATTCGGATGAGGGACATGGGCATCATGAACTACCAAGCATGTATCGTGGCCGCAGTCGGTCGATGTCAAGTCCCCAGGATCCTCACCGACAACAGTGAGCTCATGGAATGCTGATGATCCATGAGACACCAATTAACATATTTTAAGAGGAATCTTGCCATATGCCCACACAGGGCCCAATATCGTTCTCGTCGACCACAGCGGCCATCAAATTCCAATGTAAGTTGTTGACTCAACCACCGTAATCATAATCTAATGCCAGGTGTAGTGCGACCAACCCTTACAGAACGGCCGATCTTCATCATTGAATGCCTTGGGAGGAGTTTGTAGTGCTCTGACTCTTAATATTATACTTTTTTGCTGGCCATATCTGTCAACGCTTGGTCGGCCGGCCGCGACCAGATTTTGCTGCTGGGTTGCATACTTTTGATGTCATCCCGACTCAGCTTCAGAACGCCTCCACTAAACTTGCCTACTCCCATGCGTAAGCCCTTGTCGCGCTTTCGTGGCCGTGAATTTGATTGCTCCGATGAACCTTTGAATAGTTTCTTCAACGCAGGGTGGTAATTTCCCAGTTGCTTAGCCTGTGACGAGGGACTGTCAGATTCACTTCGGAGTTGGGTTGAGAACTAGGGCAATACCTCTTCAAGCTGGGCCGCTTCGCGAGCATGTTGCTTTCTAACGAGTCCATCCCGCACATGTTTAGATGCTCTGTGTCTCTCCGCTATTCGGACAGAGGCTTCGCCTTTGCCCAACTTCTTCTCCCCTGCGAGCTCCAGAACGCGTCCAGCTAAAGCTTTGCGCCGTTGGGCAGGCGTCAATTCGAGTTCTGGGTTCAACGAGCCAGATAGCAGTTTTGTATGGACCAGACGATGGAGAAGCGCATCATTTTGTATATTATTCCTAGTACAGAAATGAGGTCAACGTTTTTGGCAGTTTGGAAGAGCACGTACAGCTCGTCTGCCTCTTCTTTTGGTGAAGATCGTTTGCGCGACGGTGCGCCAGAATCCTGCCGGAGTTTAGAGACTTTTGACGACTATGGAAGACTGAGATGAGCCATATACATAAGACATAGAAACAATGCCGCACCATGAACGATTGAGGTGCCGGGTGCTTCGTTGCCCCCGATGATATTTTGTCTGAAAAAACTATGACATCTGGCTGCTTTGCATGACTATCGATAGTAAAACCATCGTCATCTGCTCAACTTGATGGGTCACCAAGCATGCGAACAGACAGTTGAACCTTACTATCATCCATACTATCATCGTCGTCCGTCGAACTGTCGTCCACTTCGTCGTCCCCAGCACTGATGCCTAACCACTCCTCTTCTTCGTCATCGAGAGACTGGACGTTGCTTGACGTAGATGGAGCGCTATGGGCATTTCTTGCTCCTGAAGAGAAAGAGTTCAAAAATTGCTGGCCGTGAGCGTCAAGGAGTCGAAGGAGATCATCGTGGCCAGCCATTTGGAAAACTTTGGAGGAGTGTGTTTATCGCTCAGGAGTGCGCCAATTGCTTCCGTGCGCGTTCCAGCCACTTACACAGACTCGGACGACCATGGCTAAAAAGCGCAAATCCACGCAAAACACAGCACCTTCGACGTCAGCAGCACCATTGGAAATATCAGAAGAGGAGCAATGGCGCATCATCAATGAAACTGGTATATTGAAGGATGTCAATGTCCCAGGCAAACTAATGCAGCGACCCAAGGAGAAGGATGTCGTGACGGAGGATGAAGACGTTGCCTTTGCCGACGAGATCTTCGACGCGTTGCTATACTTGACACCATTTTCCTTTCTCCTGTTGATGATGGACATGTACGTGCTTCAAGCTTGCGCGTCCTCCGTTCAGCCCTCAACTCATTGGAATATTGGAATTGCTCAACCAGTCTAATACACAATCAGTATGGACGCGTACTGAGTCTGGCCGATATCATCGACAGGATGGTGCCTGCTGTCCCTCGTGCGTTTTCTTGTTTTTCTTTTGGTCCCTACGTTCACTGACGTCATCCAGTCCTCGCCGTATTCATATTCTATAGTACGTTGAAGCTTTACACATACTACGCTCGCATATTGACTTTCTCTCTAGCTGTGCGACATAAACGCGATAGAAGGATGCAATTCTTTCTTTTCATGATTGCCAACGTCGCTGGTCCTCGCCTTCTCTGGCTTTTGAGCTTGGGCTCTTGGAAAGTCAACATAAAGCAGGTCAGTTTGAAAGCGCGTCGATTCCTCCAGTAGGCTCACTGCGAAACTAGTGCCCTCCTCTTATCACCCTTTGGGTATATACAATTGTCCAGCTAGATTTGGGACCCGCCTCATTGAACCTGCTAATCACTGGGATCTATGTGCTCCTCAAAGGACTCAAACCATTACTATAGCCAAATTTATTCATATCTCGGATATTACTAAACACAACACACACATAATGTATGCTCGAACATACGCTGGACCGGATGCGATCTTTACTCGGCCAAGCACCTTAAACGAGCAGAGAAGCTTCTCTGCGAAGGCAGATGCTTGTGAATTCAATGTTTGCTCGACAATACGCCGCCACCAGTGTGAACTTTGACTGATAGGGCACCTTTTACAAGCAAGGATCGCAACAGTCAAACGAAGGACAGATAGCACGGAATCTTGGCTGGGTATAGAACGGTCCACGGATGTATGGGTATCAAACTCCTTCACCTTCGTCCAGTTCGCCCATGAGTAGCTCGACTTTCCTCTACGACATGATGATTAGTCGTCGCAGTGAGACATGTTCAAGCTTACACGATACGTTGTTGACCTTCCTTCGAGAGCTACCTTGAGTACACGCAACTGCCATCTCAAGCGACGATTGAGTTTCTCAAACGAACTATGATGCTTGTCGAAGCCAGCTTCATACGCCTTGTAAACTCTGTCATCACGAGCAAAGTAATATGTCTGTCAAAAGGAGGTGGGATCACAACATGGAGGAAGCGAAGCAAAATTAAACGGACCGGTATGGGTTCAACATCCAAAGTTTCTGCGACCCACGACCAAGCCGCAAGCATCAAAAGATCAACCGTTGCATTCGCCACGCTGACACAAAGATCGAGTAAGTAGAAGGGCGCACACTGAATCGGAAAACATACTAGTCCTCCAGAGCAGCGATAAGATCTGCCCTACCGAGCTCTTTCGTCGCGAAACGTCTGACTGCTGAAGACGCGGTGTTGACAGGCTTCCCCGCTGTACCCGCCCGTAGTGCTAAGGAGACATTTGCCGTTTGGTCCCTTACCCACTTTTCACCTTCACTCATGACCAAAGTCTGCATGAAGGACGCGATCAAATCACTCTGCGACTTGGCCAAACCGTAGTCGATCGCGAGCTTGAGGTTCGCACCTAGAAACCAGGTTTATTTTGATTGGGCGACAACGAGGGGGAGATGCTCACTTACGAAGCGCTTTCAACAAGACTCGCGTTTGAGGTTTCTTGATCTCATCGTCTTGGAGGTGATTGATCCAGCGAGAGAAAGCGCCGAGTAGTACAATTGCAACATCTCTGTGTGACTGGCCAATTCTCATGGCATGTAGGAGGGGGGTGGCGTCACCAGTTTTCCGAAGTAAGAGCTATAGGAGACAGTGAATCAGAGGCAGAGGGGACCAAATGCCCGACTGACAGGGAATGAGCGATCCCGAATTTCCATGAGAAGCATGAGGTTTTTCTGCTCTATGGCACGAAACACTTCATACGGCTGATAAGCATGCCACAATTTAGTGCGAAGGTGGGAGTAATTGTGCAATCAACTTACCTGTGGTTCCTTCCAGCGACCTTGCTGAGACGGTGAGGACCGTGGTTTCAATACCGATTTGAATGTAGAGGTCAGTGAGAATGTAGGACTCGGAGGGGCTTCCGCAGAAGGGCTGGGGGAATCAATGGGGGAATCAGCATCGTTCTCAGCGCTGGATGGTGGGGACGGGCTGCGTCTAAGCTGGCGTAGTATTGCTCTAGGTGCATTTGATGTAGCTTCGCGCTGAATAAACCCTTCAGACTGTGGGTATAAGGGTGGAACAAGGCTGAGGACGACGTACCACTCGAGGGCAAGCGTTCGGGTAAGCAAGGCTGCGACGGTGTACGCTGTCTGACGAGTGGCACAAGTGAGTCGGTCTGAGGAGTTTGTGAGTCTAGATGTTTCCCTAAATCATTGACGATGTGTATATTGTTGAACATATCAATGGATTGGCGTGCGATGTGAGTGAGGGCTAAAAGCGTTGTGGCCCATTACATAAGCCACATCTCTCCCTTTCACCCTCGCGACGCGTAGCTCCTCACCATCCCGTCGCGTCCATGCTCAGGATATGGAAACAGAGCTGGAAAGGAAAAANTACGAAGCGCCACGAAAGTCCCCAGTCATTGGATCCCAATCTCCAAGATGAAGCTGAGGCTAGCACTTCGTCGTCTAGAATTCCCTCTGGCGCTCTTGCAGATTGCGATTTGATTCAAGAGTCTGCGCCGCTTTCGAGTGTGCCCGATGTCGTGCAACCTCCTACGAAGCGTAGGAAACTGCGGAAAACTTTTCAGTGTTCTGACGATCAACAGTTGTCAGTCGAGCATCATCACGCAGCATCTACACCCAACGAATATGTCCTTTCTTACCACCCAGCACAATCTGGACTTGATACACAACTCATGAAAGATCTGAAGCAGCTGGACCCGCAAGAACATATATTTGGTCGCTACTTCCGCGCGTCACGGTGTGTTCTGACTGAAGTCGGGCCCTGTGCAGCGGATCTCGTCTGGCGTCGATCCTTACCTGAGCTATCTCGCCTCCCTAATCAACAACTGCAGAGTCAGGCTGACTCTGAAGGTGGACCTTCTGGGAATACCGAGTCTAACGTGGCCGAACTATTAAATATTGTGAAGAACTGGCCGTATACGATGCCCAACCTAGACCCAACTTCGCGCGGCTTCAATGTAACACCCAAGTTCATCAAGCTGACTCATGTTATCCGGGCGTCTAGTACTACTGGCAAGGACTTCAGAGGCTTGATATTTGGTTTGTCAGTGATCTTATAGCTTTCACCGCTAATTTTTGGGCAACAGTTCGAAAACGTACAACCGCTTTCGCTATCGCAGACATGCTCAGGTCGTTAGGTGACGATCTTGTGAATATTCGACCGTTCGTTGCCGTTGGAAATGGCCAACGCCCTTTCGACCTAGTAACTACCGTGTGTTCTTCTAAACCCAACCTGATTAACTGACTCTTGGTTAGTCTCTCTCCCGCGACTTCTCTGCGGGAACTTACAACCTTATTATTGCTACCAAATCACTCGAAGACCATGATCTACCCAAGGCATCGCTCGTCGTTCTCTACGATCTTGTTGAAAGTCATACATCCCAGGCCTACGTTCGCGCCAGAGTGCGCGGTGAAGGCCATCTCGTTTATATGGTGGAAATCGACAATAACGAACAGCGCCGTATCTTATCAACCATAACCCGTCCTAAATCTGACTTACTCGATTGGATGAAGGGGATTTCTTGTGACTCTCGAAGCCGTGTTCCTCCGAGCAATCTCCACGAACCCACTGATCCTTGCCATTCGGACGACGAAGATGAGGACTTTGTGTCAGGGCGTTTCGTCCTTGACCCTACTACGAGCGGACGGATCTATGTACAAGACGCCACCACCGTTATCTATCGCTTTTCGGCAGCCATGGCGAGCAATATACAGGTTGGAAGCCCTTTGTTCCTCTTTGAGGATTCCCATCGGCCTGATTCTCAGCCCGGGGTGGTCTGTACAATCACTCTCCCGTCAACAAATGGGTTGATCCCCGTCCGGGGCCCTATCTCCGACAACACGACTCAGGCTAGACGTGAGGCGTGTTTTCAAGCCTGCGACTACTTGACTTCAATTGGGGCCCTTGGTTCTCATTACTTCCCACCTGCACCGCCAAATTCGAGCCAAACCACAAACCACGAACCGCTATCCTCAACCCAGGCTCGACCTCATTCTCACATGTCTGGTGCAAGACACTATCCGCAGAAAAAGCCTGACTTTTGGTCGAACTGTGGGACAGGGCCTGTCAATGTGCTCTACCCTCTTGTTGTCACCGTTGGTCAAGGGGATAACTCAGAACCCTATGGCCCAATGCTTATCCTTACCAGGAAACCCCTCCCTCCTCTGACCCCATTTAAAATATTTTCTGGGACTTCTTCAACGGTATCGTTACGAGGAGTCGCTTCACTTTCTATCGATCAATCAAGACTCCAATCACTCGTTTCATACACACTTCGGATTTGCCGCGCAATCTCAAATAAACCGTTTACGTGTTCGATCGATCAGATGGGATTTTTATTTGCGCCTCTCTCTCCTTCGATCCATGATGTTCTTGCGAAAGACAATGAGGCTTTGGATTTAACGCCCATAGAAGCTCATGTTCCTTGGGAATCGGTGTCTGCGGCCGCGTCTACTTGGGCAGTTGCCCTCGATCTCGAGGACGTAGATAAGCTGAAACACGACTTAGAAGACGCCGTGATACAAGATCGGTGGGTCGAGTTCACTAGACGCTACAATGCCGTCTGCTTGAGGCAAGACTTAACTCCTTCGGACAAACCAGCTGACAGCCCTGTGTGTATTGCCTTTGCATGTGCTGCCTTGTTATCTTACTCTTTTATTAGAGAGAAGCAGCCTATGAAAATATTTATGAATATTGCAAGGCGAAGCGCAAAGGCATGGTAGAACTCAAAAATCCCAATCAACCGCTTATTATGGTCGATCGACTCCACCCTTTATCCAATTGCTTGAGTCCGATGATCAGTCTACATACTAAAACAGATAAGGCGTCAGCGAAGTGTACGTGNTTTTTTCTTTACTATTATCATTCTTCGCTAATCAATCTTTAGATCTCATCCCTGAGCTCTGTGCCAGGTTCACAGTTCCAGCAAGGTAGGTCCGTGCCTGCACCACACATATACTATCTGGCTCATGACCCATTAGCATCTTCCGAACCGCCATGGCAATACCGTCAATTTTAAACCGAATCAATGACTTTCTCCTTGTCAAGGAGCTCAACGCGAAGTTGTTCCGACATGAAATCCGTGAAGACTTGCTCCATATGGCCCTATCAACGCCCTCCGCATGTAATGAATATGACTATGAACGCCTGGAGCTCCTGGGTGAGTCGACAGTCAGGTTATCTAACTCGCTTCCGTGCTGACCTCTAGTCATTAGGCGACTCGTTTCTCAAGTACCTCTCTTCCATCTATGTTTATGTCATGAATCCAACGGCAAACGAGGGTTCATTACATCAAATAAGGCAACCGATGATTAGCAACAAGTCGTTGTTGCAGAATGCTAGTTGTGCCGGCCTTCCTGGTTACATTCAGTCCAAACCCTTCGCAGTCCGCAATTGGCAACCTGTTGGGTTTTCTCTTCTTGAGGCAAGTGGTGATGAAAGACAAGCACCACCGCCTCTGGTCCCAGGCCAAAGCCCTGATGAAACTGCGGCGATCCCTGAGGGCCACACAAAGCCGAAGCCGAAGAACAAACGGAAGCGCCGATCTGTTCAATATGGTACTCAGCTTCTGGGTGATAAAGTGAGTGAGTTCCACGGTGCCATGGATACCTCCCCATTGATTGATACCGTAGGCTGTGGCTGATGTTGTTGAATCCATCCTCGGGGCCGCATATCTAACTGGGGGACGAGAACTCGCTCTCAAGGCATCGAAGGCGATGAATATTCCAACGCCTGGCATCGACACATGGTCTGATTTTCAACAGAAGGCAATGGCGCCTCATCCAGCCGTTACAGCCCCGCTCAAACCGGGCACGATTGAAGCTGTTGAGATCATCATTGGACATACCTTTGCAAGACGTCACCTACTTGCACAAGCTTTGGTTAGTTCATCCGTAACTTCATCCTTCACCTGCACTCACCACTGCACTAGACGCATACCTCCGTAAACAGTCACGACACGACATCATACGAAAGACTCGAATTCATCGGAGATGCCATTCTGGATTTCAGTGCGTGCATCGCAGCGTCTAAACAATTCGGTGATCTAACAATAATTGATAGTGGTCATCCGGTACATATACCACCGGAATCTACAGCTATCACCTGGTGCCTTGACCTTGCTTAAGGTATCACAATTTGGATCAAATCTGTGCGTCAATCTCTCACACGTTGTTCGCAGGGGGCTATGGTGTCAAACTCCGCATTATCTGCGGTTTGTGTATGGTCTGGGCTATACAAACACATCCTGTTCGAGTCTAGTCATTTATCGTCCACGATTTCCACCTACGCCAGTCAGGTGAAAGCCCGCCACATCGAGGAGCAGAAAGCAGCCAAGATTGAAGGACGACCAGAGGGCCAGTATTGGTTGGAACTTGATGCTCCAAAGGTCAGCTTCAAACACGTTGATGCTTGGAACAGGATGGACACCTCATCTACTGTGATAGGCACTCTCCGACGTCATCGAATCAATTATTGGTGCCGTATTCATCTCCGATAGCTTCTCCACAAAGGGAGTAGAGGCCTTTTTCGACAATGTATTGAAGCCGTTCTTCGACACGTACATTACTTTGCAAACTCTCTCATTACATCCGACGAAAACACTACTGGAGATGGTTCAGGCTCAGGGTTGCCAACATTTCGAGCTGGAAAAGGATAATGATGGAAAGCTTGCCAGATGTTCCAGTGAGTTGCCGACGGTCTTACGACTAGCCATCCGACTGACTGAGGAGCGCTAGTTATCGTACACGATGTCGTTCTTGTTGATGCACAAGATACAACTGTGGCTGCAGCGGCAAGACGTGCGTCCAGCGCTGCGATCGACGTTCTCGAGGGCGATCCTGGATTTCTGGTAAGGACTTGCGACTGCCGCTCCAAGAATATCAAGAAGACAAAGATAAACATCGAGCAAGTCATTTCTGGGATCAATGACGACGCGGAAACTGACTCTTGAATGAATGGGTCTGATTGATTTGTACTATTTGCTTTATGGGGGTTCACGGGTTCATGGCTGGAACGAGGTGATGATGATACTCTGTATTGGAAACTGGTTTCGGCGATACGATGTCTACACGCTGCATCTAGCTTAGGCCGCTCCTGCGCTCTTCTTCCTATAATACGGGTTAGTCCTAAAAATGAAGGTTGCAAGGCAGACGCACAGTTGGTATGCAGACGCGACGAATGGGATGCTGAACCCAGCAATTAGGAAAACAGTGACTTTGGTTCCGAAAGAGACCTTCTTGTCGCCCGGCCAGGCAAATGGAAGATGCTACACACGGTTTTAATTCAAGTTGTGGGTGCATAACTTATGTTGGGCGTACGTGGTAATCGTGGCCAGCAGACCGTGCAACAGCGGTCGTGTGCAGGGACCTGAAGCCGGAAACAGAGCGGCGGGCGACAACAGAGAGCATGTTTCAGAGAATCTAGAAAAGCTGGATGGTGGAGGCTGGAATGAGGGCTGGAAGCGAACGCGATTTTGGCCGTGCGACGTTCCCACGGTGAT